>MU273699.1:0-46129 GCA_022160365.1 Vararia minispora EC-137
GTGGCCACTACATTGCCGACATGCCGAGGAACCAGTAAAATGGCGATCGTGACCATCAGTGACAGGAACCGTTACCCTCGCACCTAACTCAGCTTCCTCGCCGGCATCTCTCTGGCAGTCTCAATTCTCCTCCTGAGTCTACTGAACCTCGGGACAGTGCTATTGAGACATACACCTTTCAGATGGCGTGACTTGCGAAAGGGACGGGACAGCCATACTTTCCTGTCCAACTTCCCGTACACTCTGTCCAACTTCCCGTGACACGATAGTACCCGCGCGGCTCCCACAGCATCTCCACCCTTCAGAGAAAGATCCGAGAGACCTGAGCGTCTTCGGACTCAGCCTTGCCGTATGGGTATGAGCATCGGACGCTGAACGTTAAAGTCAGAACCGGCCCGATGTTGACGAGCTCGGTAATCGATTCACGTGCAATATCCTTCCGGAGCGCGAACGATGTTGGGGCTCTGTGACTAGTAGTCCCACAAGGGGTCAGAGAGTCGGGGAAGTGGGTTCAAGACACCAGGGCAGGAGTATTACGGCCAATATTTCGGCTGATTACAGTGATATACATGGGGATACGCAGAAGAGACTCTAGGCTACACAGTTACACAGACTCGGAGAGAAGACTGACGGGAGGAAAATTGTGACGAGAGCCTATACGTCGAGAGATACAGGCAACTTGAAGGATACGGGTACTGACAATGAAGAGTAGAGCTCAGAGATGTATGCTGTTTCGCGATAAAACCGCGCTTGGAGGTGTGACGCAGAGAGAGATGACAGAGTCCAACTCGATGGAAGTTTCGTCGAAATACACTACAGGGTGTTGCGTCGATCCCGTTGAAGATAACGTGGTGTCGGCCGATTGGCACGATGTGGCATACTGCAAGGAGGCCAGCTGAGCCCTTGTTCGGGGAGAGAAGTCAGCCATGTAACAAAAGTTAACGGAGAGGACGTACTCTGTATCAGCCGTCATAGGCAGCTTCTCACACCGTGGCGCCGTCTTAGCAGCCTCGCCCCAGTCTCGCATTTTTCTGCAGATACGCTTGTAGAGCTTGCACATGTGTGACGTCGTCGCGTAGTTTGCAAAGAAGCACGCTGCGAACACGGCGTTAATCCACTGGCTGATATGCACGCCGAATCTGTCCCAGCGGCTCCTCATCCATTCGATCGCCGGTACTATCACAGACCGCTCGTTGCCATGAACTGTTGCCCATCCAGGCCAGAACGGCATGTCGGGGGTACGAATATCGAAGATGAGGCCCGTGATAGCGATCGGAAGGATCACGGCGATGACTGCACAGGCCATGAATAAGTTCCTATAGGCGAACGGGTCGACATGGTGGCGCTGTTCGAAAGGTTTGGGGTGACGGAGCCACAGAGACCGAACTAAGTACGCTATACGCCTTTCAGAATTCAGTAGGGAATCCTGAGCAGAGTTTTACGTACGGAGATAAAAACAGACTGCTATCGACGGAAGGAAGACCGGCAATGAATCGAGCAATAAGACGGAGACGCCGGTCGTACTGGGTACAGGTTCGCATCCAAAGTCTTCCACGATCGCGTAACGCCGCCCTTGGACGACGTAATCTATGAGGAAAGTTGCGGGCGAACGGAAACTGGAAGCAAAAGTGGAACTCACAGAGAGGACCTGCAATTACGGCCGGAAAGACTAATCCAAATACAATTTCGGGAAGCAGCCTGCGCATTTTCTGGGTGGTCGAAAGAGTTAAGATTGAACGTTGCAATACAGGCCTTGCCGCACCGAGTGAGCTTTAACTACAGACCGAATCTCGGGCGATAGCGTGTGACGTAGGCGACGCATAATCAGCAGGGGACATGCGGGAAAACTAACGTTCGCCGCGATGTACACACGAGAGGCTATAATGCATCAGGTTAGAGCTAGGGCTTGGAACACAGGAAATTAACCTACAGATGTCACACCACGCTGGCGCAAAGTCATTCGTTCTACCAGACCAGACAATCGCCTCAATACCGGTCTTCACCGCGACCCCTAGAACCCATATAGCAAACACTGCGACTCCAGAGTTAAGCGTCCGACGGAAGCCTCGTTCGACGAAAGGAGCTGAGATGAAGATAAACGATAGTAAGCTGAAGACGGGGACAAGGGGGTAAGTGACATCCTTTCCCATTTTGAATGGCGGAGCCCTGCATCGAGGCCAGACATGGGACATGGGTACAACCATCGCGTATCGATCTTATGTACCTTGTGCCTTCAGTGCCAGGAGGTTCGGCGCTGGATGATTTACGGCACAATCCGCTGTGACACGAAGCAGGCGCTGAGTAGCGTCCTCAGATGGAATCAAAGGAATGAAGGAGGGACATACGCAACCAAACGAACTATAATGAGGAAGATCGCATAGCATGCCACCGCCATCTTACCATCCCTCGTGAGAGAACAACGGAGCCGTAATCTCGAGGTTGGAGGCCCGCTATTCAGATCACACGTGGACACGAGGCACAGGAAAGGGGTGATTATTAAACAGCCGATCTGTACGTTCATTTAAGCTCGTACAGATGCGAGCTGAACATGAGCCCACATGGATGCGGAATAATGGAGTGAATTGTTGGCAGTGAGGTGTAGTCCAAGGGGCGGGTACGACACGGCTTCGTGAAGCATTCCTTCTATACCACTGACGAGAGGGCTAAGGCCGAGTAAGAAGCAAATATCAGAACGACAACAACGACCTTCGCGCTCAGCACAACGACCGAAGATCAATCACACTGGCAGTGCAGTGCTGACATGATTGAAGGGCAGTCACCGGACAACACACCACAATCGACCCCTTCAGCCGGCATGCCAGGTATCGGAAGCACACACCTAAGCTTCGGAACCCGGCCCCAGGTTGATATCGCGGACGCATTCCCATAGAGCAGTAGCACGTCACCAGGAGCGTAAAGATAGGTGCACTTCGCGAATGTTTCGAGCGGTCGCACACAGCAGCGGTGTCAACAACCACCTAAGCATATGTGGGAGCTGATTGAACACCATAGACAGCGCATGTGTCTCATGATAGGGGTACAGCTGGAACAGCACGATTCGTATCACATCACCCAGTCAACGCATGGCCAGCCTGGTCCAGCTAATTCATGAACTGTTCCGTTCTTGCGATGGCTGTTTTAGAAGCATGTTGGTCGCAATGCGTTTTGTGCGTTCCGCAAATATTCGGTGTCCCATGTGCTGTATCCGACAATTACGAGTGTCTATGATGAAGCACAAGGTCCTGTGGGGAAACAATCATTGGTAAGGCCCGGGAGTTGAGCGCTGAGCATCACCGGTCCAGGTTAATATAGGACAAACGCACGTCACTTTGAGTGGAGCGCTACAGCAAACAGCAGCATCTGCCTAGATACAGTAGGCGAGCTGACGCCGTGTGATGGGGACTGGTTAACAATGCGTGCGTCGGGTCTCGCGGCCTTGCTAATTTTTGCGGAATCGCGCCAGCATGCGAGTTATTATCTAAACAAAACCCGCGGTGATATGCCACTTTACTAATGTTTCTCGATAAGACCTTAACTTAATTGGTCCGCCGATATTTCGGAACTTGCCTCAAATTCTAGCCCGAGCTCGTATGCGAGTGCTGATCGATACTATGGCTCACCATGTGTATAGACACTATCAGCAATTGTGCAGATTGCTGACAAGCCCTGGTAGCACCTGGCCCAGACTTACCAGCCCGCCAGGTAGCACCAGATAGTGACCTTGCAACAGGTCGCTTGTTCGATGCCAAGCCCGCGCCTGGCTGCCAGTCAGCGCACCTGGCTACCAGTCAGCGCACCTGGCCACCAGGTGTGCAACTGGCAACGGAGGGAACAGTCACCAGCTATCCAGACACTTACAGATCACCAGGTTTGCCAGACCTGCCAGATGTAGGCCAGCCCATCAGTCATGACAGCAGATGCGCTCGATGCAGTCCATAATTATGAGCAGAATCAGGGCAGCTCCTGAGCCTTATATACATCTGGACGCATCAGGGGAAGAACACAGATAACAAGGATGCATACACGTTGAGGTGCTAAACATATAAGAGCGAGTGCGCACTGCAGGTTGAGCAGCCATTGAACAAGCACCGAGACCGAAACCATGTGCAGCAGCAGCGCACGTTGAAGAGCGCGTCCTTCAGAGAACGGGTTATGCCGTTTGAGGTTTACAGAGACCGTGACTGTGTTGAGAGAAAGCCTAGATGCACCGTCAGTACAAGAGCATGGAGACTCGGGTGGATTTACCCTTGGGATTCGTATCGACTTCAACAGATATCGACATCCTTATGATGCTCCTAACGGAGATCATAAGCGCAACTTGTCAACAAGACGAAGTAATCCAACCTTTATGACTCAATGCAAGGCGGAACGCGAACTTCTCAGAGGGAATTATCATCAGCACAAAGTCGTCAAGATGGGAATTTACCCGCAGAATAAAGTGTCGTAGACAGAACGTTACCTTGGTTCAGAATAAAGTGTCGCAGACAGAACGTTACCTGAGTTCAGAGTAGCGAGCTTCAGCTTACTTGATCACACAAAGAATTAATAACAACATGTAACAACGGTGATGATGTCCATTCGAGATAAAGGTAGGTAAGGAGCTAGTTACAAAGAACTATGAGGGGATACGGAGGAGAGGAAGAGCACACAGAGTGCGTGAGAGGGGATGATAGATGGTAGTTGTACAAGTAAAATCACGGGAAACAAAGCAAGCGCAACAAGAAGAGACGAGAATCATGGCCACAAACGAAACGTATGAGTTCACCACGGCCTGCGGAGAGCGAAGATCATCAGTTACTATGTCTCGGAAAGCGTAAGAGAGAGAGACGTACTTGAACAAGGGCGATCCGACATTCCGAGCATACATCTGCGCCAACGACCAACGAGTTGCACAACCGAAACACGAGATTGACGACGAGGAAAGGACAGTGGGATGATTGGAAAGAGAAAACAGTCGCAGAAGTGGAAGTGGAAGTGGAAGAGGGATGAGTGGTGGTGGTGGTGGTGGTGGTGGTGGAATTGGAGGCACGTAGCGAGAAGAGAAACGGAAAGCAAAGAAGACGCATATGATGGATGTGACGAGGGACGTAGAAGACGACGATGCTGCAGAACAACCTGGCCAATGTCCATGCCTTGGGAATCGCCAGCTTCGAGGATGAATCAGAACAAGATAGCAGACGCACACTTTCGGTTATTCCAACAGCCACAGCAACGTTAATCTCCGTCAACGGGGAATCACGATCCAGTAGAAAGAAACGAGAAACGGAACACCAAAACAGGAGTCGAAAGCCGGTAGTGAGCGTGGGTGTAACGAGCCAGGGAACAATTTCGCGGAAGACAGAAGCACGGGAAGCTGAAAGTGCCAGATCCCTATGGCGAAGAGACGATTGTTAGTTACGGTTGGCAATCGAAGGAGGGAAAAAAAAAAGAATAAAAAAGAAAAGACGAACCTAGTTGGTAGCCAAGAATGCCTGGATGTCATCGAAATAGAGGTTGGCGCCGGGGAACTTGGCAACGATGAGAGCCCAAATGTATACGAAGAGAGTGCCGTAGGTGATATCGGTTCCATCCGTCCCCTTGTTCGTACCGCCAGTGAGAATCCCAACGTACTCTCCAGTGGCGGAGACGATGACTGCACCCGAGTCGCCACGGCGGGAGAAGGGGCCAATCTGGCTCTCGTGAGGGAGGATGGCGAGCTCCAGAGACTCGAGGGTGCCGCTGATGTAGTACTTGCGGACGAAGCTCATGAAACGAGGAAGATTGCCAACCGTCGTGTTCGTCTTCCACCCACGCTTGAGGACACGACGAGTACGGTCCCCTCGCCCGTCCAACGAGTTGGGGTTCTCGATGTCGTTGGCGGTAACCATGCCACCGAGCTGGAACAGACCATCCTTGGGGTACTTGAACTCGGAGGGAACGTCAATGTGTTCATACATGAGCTCCTTGAGTGTGGTCTCGGATAATTCCGGTCCCGCAAAAGTCGAGCATGTCAACGCAAATTCTAAAGACGAAAAAAAAGGGAAACAAGCGACTCACCGAGACTGAGAACGTTGCCAATGAACTTCGAGAACCTGCGCTTGTTAAGCTTCACAACGCAGAGGTCGACGGTGTATTTGTTGTCGCCAACGCCACACTCAATCTGGGGAGCCCACACCACATATCCGATGACACGGTCCTTGAAGTCGCCCCACTTGTCGGAAAGAGTGACGAAGAACTTTTTGAGGGCCTTGATAGTGCTCTTGGTCTTCAGGTGCTCGGCCTGCAACTCCGTGAGCTTGGCCTGCGACTCTTCGACGTTGATCTCGTTCTGGATGCGCTGCTGGAGCGCGGCGATCTGCAAGTCGAGGGCCCTTACGGTATCGTTGAGGTTGCTGATCCGGGCCTGGATTGCCGTCTTGTAGGCCTCGAAAGCGTTCTCACCCATGAGGACGACCTCACGCTTGGGCGAAGAAGCCAGAAAAGAAGAACATCGTCAGCAAATCTATCCAGATGGTTCGAGTCTCGAATGACCAAGTTCGACTCACTGTGGTAGACATATTCTCTGTTGCCATCGTTGGAGACGAAGAGGTTATGGCGAGCAGTTAAGGCATAGAGGTCACCGTTCCACTGGAAGTAGGGGCCCATGGTACCCTGCATATCCGTACGACGACCAGCGATCGGTAGGCTGAGTGCAACCGAAACGTTGTCGATGAACTCGCGGAGGTAGTCACCGAACTCGGCGGGAGGGTAGAGGGCCTGGGTAACCAACGGCTGGGCCATGGATTCGCGGAACGCGATGTTGACCTTGACAGACGAGACCTTGTCGATGAAGGAGCGGATCATACCAAGCATTTCGAGAGCACGAGCGTAGTCGAGAGTGTCGGCTAAGATGCCAATCCACACAGTGGCGTCGGTGTACTCCCTCTTGCCCTCCTCTTTCTTCTTGGCGACTGGGAGAACAGCGAAAGCCTTCTCGAGAGCCTCATCGTCGTCGCTGTCGTCATTCACCACCGTCGAATCCTCCACCTCCTCGTCCTCCACCTCCTCGAGCCTAGATTCCTCCCCCGCTTCCGGGGTGAGCTCGCGACCTTCAGCGTAGTGGAGGATGCTGAAAGCGACGAAGTCAACGGAGGAAACGCTGATCTTCTCCTTGATGAGGAGCTCGGCAGTCTTGAAAAGGAAAGAAAGGAAACGAGCGTGAGTGCAGAGTTCCGTGCTAACAAGTCAAAATGCCACGTACGAAGTCTCGGACTTGGTTCCACACTGCGTTCCTGTTGTTGCCCCACTGGTGATTATCCGAAACGTACTCGAGACGAATTTCGCGGAAGTATTCGTTAGGTCCGGTGGGCGGGATGAACTCATCAGGTGAATCTCGGCAGATAAGACGGGGCCAGAGACCCTTGAGATTCAGGCCGGCATAATAGAAGGCGGCTTCGAGTGGAGAGACTCCGAAGTTGACTTCGGTAGCGGTCGGGGAGGCCACAGTGTCCGAAGGAAAGAACAGGGTGCTGACTTCGTCATCCCAGTCGTTGGGACGATCCAAGGCCTTGCGGAGCTCTTGGGCTTTCATTTGGCAACTGACTTCGAATGCAGGGCTGTCGACCCAAGACTCGAGGTCCTCCACAGGGGGATTCGCAAGAGTCAGAGCTGCAACGAGAAGACAAGAACATTAGCATTCGAGGAGAGTGGGATAATAACAGCAATAAAGGCTCACCGTCGAAAGACGGAAACGGATTGTTGCCACGGTCGAGAGACATGGTTAAGTAGAACGCAGATTGGATTCAAGAGTATGCAGAGAGTATGTAGAGCGCAGTGAGAGATGCAAGAGTCGCTGGGGGGAGAGGAGGAGCGAAGGGGGAAACTACATGCACCGTGAGAAATTGGACATAATGGTGCATTGCGAATGTTCGAGCTTCTCTGTACTAAATGTTCTATACGAAAGAAAGGTTTACGATCCGGGATTTTTTAAAGCTCTTCCAACTGTCTGTGCAATCGAGGGGCCGAGAGGTGGAGAGGCTGCCGGAAGTCAGGGCTACTGCATCCACGCGCCTCTGGCATCAGTGACGTATCCCTTCTTTCGATACTGCCGTTGCCTGCTGTAATGCTATGCGACAACGTAGATGTGCGCCGCGTCAGAGACAGAAGCTTTCTGCGTATGTTTTCGTCCCGAGATTGGTCTCGGGCCCCCAAGCGGGCCCCTTCATCCAGGATTTAAAAATAAAAAATAAAATAAAAAACAACTTACGGACGGATGTTGTAAGTCAGCTTCGGTTCGAGTGCCGGTAAGTACCTTTACAGCGGGCTAACGGCAAACGAGAAGGGAACACAACCCCTACCGGTGCAGCAGCGTTCGCCCAGGTGCAATCGTGAACTTAAAATGCGTCTGACACAGACACACTCTCGTGATTTCGGACAGGGGTGCGTGCTAACCGACCCCGGATACTGTGCACCTGCCTTCGTGAATAATCCAACCGTTCAGAATCCCCTGACTGTCAGTTGCTCTTGTTCACAGGTTGCTTCTCTCCACCACCATCCTCGCTTGCGACATCGCAGCGCTCAATTGGGATGACTTACACCGTCCACGACCTCCGCTCACATCCGCTAAGGACACTCTACCTCATCTACCAAGCCCTCTCTACCGCGCTCGTCCGAATCCCATGGTGGATTTTAATCTACCTCCCGCGTCGTTTCCGCCAGCGCCCGTCTTGGTCGCTCCAGAAGGCAGTTATGATGCGCCTCGTTGAGCACATGCAGGGAGTCACGTCGCGGTTCGTTCTCTCGTTTCTCCGTCAGCATAAAGCTATCTCATCACGTCGCAGCACGGACACGTTCCGCATTGTTGGCGATCACCTCCGCCCATCCTCCGGCCGTGGTGTCAAGCAGATTTGGATCGAACCCGTGTCTGGCGATTTGGTCTCCGACCAGCTTCGCGTGTGGATGGAAGCAGGGCATGTTGCACCAGCGCACATCCCTGCTTACTGGATCGATAAAAAGGGTCTCGAGAGTACACCTGCGGGCGCGTTGGCATCCCCTAGCGAGAGGATTCTTCTTTATCTGCATGGAGGTGCCTACGTGCGTTTCTCGGCGTCGCCGAAGGACGTTATCGCGAACAATGCCAAGGGTATCCTAGAAAACGCCCCTTCCGTCACTCGCGCACTCTCAGTTGAATACCGCCTCTCTAAGGGCAGACCGGAGGTCCCCGCGAATGCTTTCCCCGCGGCATTGCTTGACGCTTTGGCAGCGTACATCTACCTAGTTCGCACAGTCAACGTTTCCCCGGAGAACATCGTCATCACTGGTGACTCTGCTGGTGCAAACCTCGCGCATGCTCTCACACGCTACCTCGTCGAGAACGTGCCCACAGGGTCGGGTCTTCCTCCTGTGCCCGGCGCGCTCCTCCTTCTCTCACCATGGGCCGATCTATCAAACTCGCATGCCGCTACATGGAATCCGGCTCAGAACGCGGATTACCTTGGTGGGCCAGACGCGCCGTTGAACAAGTACGCGCGCCGCGCGTTCCTCGGTCCGCATGGAGAGGACGGAGCGCTGAGTCGCTACGTCTCTCCTGCAAGCATTAACCCCCGCGCGGAAGAAGCGTCGTTTGTTGGCTTTCCGCGTACGATGATTATCGCGGGCGGTGCGGAGTCCCTCATACGGTCAATCACAACTCTCACGGAGCGCATGCGCCGTGACCTAGGCGATCAGTTGACATATTACGAGGCGAAGGATGCGGTGCATGATTTCCTCGTGTTCGAATTTTGGGAGCCGGAGAGAACGGAGACTCTGAAGGCGATCGCAGAGTGGATAGAAAGCGCGGATGCTCAGGCTCTGTACTAGTAACTTGAATACTAGTAGGTTACGCAGGTGCTATGAGGCTTGGATTTGCACGTAAGATCGGTGCCCTTCGAGTAAGTATGGAACTAGTTTGCGGAATGCGCACTATGCCTACGTCTCAGAGCAGACAGGAATGCGTGGTACTAGAAGGCTACCTGACAATTGTCTAGAAATGTCGCAAATCCGGGAACTCGCTTATAAGCGGCCGTGCTTGTAAGCAGGATTACAAGCGGGTCATAATTCAGGGTAACCCGATTGCGGGTCATCATAAGCGACCGGCCCGCTTGTGATCTTATCGGGCACCTTGCAAGCGCCTTGCAATCTCGTCAGGTCCCATGCCAGTCCGCGTCATGCTGTCCTCCCGCCCGGGCCTTCACGTTCTCTTTTCCTGCTCCCTTCTGTCCATTACCTGTAATTCTGGAAGAGACATGGATAGTTTCCAGGTTTTTTCATGCCACCGCAGGCATGTCATTCTCCCATCCTATCTACGCCCTTAGTTCCCTCAAATCATGTGTTTCAAAACTGCCTTTCCTTGTCCTATCTGACACTCTTGCTCTTCGCACCTTTGTCTTCATCTCAGAATCTGTCCCCGACCCATATGATAGCATCACCATTATGCTATCTCACCCACACTTGTCTCTATTATTATTTCAGCTTATCTCTGCACCAGAAGCAGTATACAAGCTCTCGTCACCCATCTTGATCCTACTCTGGGAATCACTGCAGCGGGATAGGGTGCTAGGTGCTATGTCGACGCAGATCAGGATATCTTTCGGGACACTTAGCACCTAAATGAATATGGGAAGGCCTGTAGGTATGCTCTCATCCCCTCTCCTCCGTCCTATCATCATTTTATCTCTGCAGGCTCAATGTTGGTCACAGTGATATTGTGTTCAAATTCATGCATGCTCAGATCAGCTATGTCGCCTTTGACCCTCTCATTCAAGAGGCCGCATCGGATGCAGGCAATTGAGAGACCATTCTTCAAGAGTTGACTCCTCCTGCTCCTGTGGCACGGCGAGCATCGACCTTTCGCCATGTCCCTCTATGCAACTCGTCTGTGCCTGTGTCCCCTTCCCCTCTTTGCCTAAGTACCCATGCTAGGGCGTTATCACTCGCTTCACAGCACCTCGAGTTGGCTCTGCAGGCCACAGAGCTCCCATGGAGCCGCATGTCAAGTTACTTCAGCCCTAACGTGCCGACCTTCCCTTCGTCCCAATCTCCTCCACCAGGTGCAGCGCAGCAGCTGCCACCCACTCCCAAGGACTCGCCTTCCGAGCCAATACCTCCTACACTACCCGAGGTAGCGCAGCCTGTAGCCCACGCTGCAGCAAAGCCACTCCCGAAATCGCCAATCTATATCCCTTCATTGTCCCTGTCTCCGGCAGGCAGCCTGCAACCTCGTGCAAGCCCTGCTGTACACACCTACGCGCCGTATCTCCCTGGCTTTCGGCCTGGGGGTATGTGCAATCCCCGTACAGACGAGTTCCTGGAACTCCGCAAGGCGTGTCGCGACGTGGGATGTGTTGAGCGCACGCGTCTCGAGCGCCACCTCATCAGCCTCCATTTTGGTTCCGAATCTGACGAAAAGGCATCGCTGCGACAGTGTCAGTCGAGGCGCATGTCTTCCCTATATGACCTGGACTTCAAGAGTGTCGACGCAGGGGATTTGTGGTAGAATATGATGCAGTGGGAGCCCGTGCCTGGCAGTAAAGTGAACATCCGAGGTGCATCTGTAAGTTGTTACTACCGCAGGTCGAATTAATGTCAGCGCACGGCGATGGAACAGGCTATTACGCCTTGGGTGAGGGATGCAGATGCCTCTCAGTGTCCATTATGCTCGTGCGCTGCTAAGAATTCTACGTATCTATGATTGCCATCTGATCCTGTTGTACATGCCTTTCACTTGTCCATTTTGCAGCTATTCACACCAACCAGCATCTAGGCATCAGAAGCACGCCCAAGAGGCCGCGCAGACTCCGACCTTCTCCCTCCTGTATGTCATCTTTGTCAAACTCAAGAGCAAGATCGAGGACACGCTCCCACAGTCCCAGGAGCTCCTGCTCTCACCCAACAACGATGAGTGGCCGATGCACGAGGCCTCAGCGGCAAGAGTTCGTCGTAGTACAGACAGTGCATAGTCAGTGACAGAGGGCACGGGCTAAGGTACGGCGGGTCACGTCATCCAGTCCTTGCAGTGAACGCGACACATATGCGGATCAGCGAGTCCTGTGAGGATGCGAGTCAGCGCATGGGCTCGTGTGCCGGTAGGCGAGAAAGGGTGTGCACGCTGATGAAGACCTCCTGGATGTCCGTGCCCGTGTCTTCCCAGTGGCACATCATGTCTGCCCTGCGCACAGGAGTGGGGAGTCAGAAGCGTGTGCGAGATACAAGACATGCAAGAATGCACTGACCACCCTGCCTGAGGTTCTCGTTGATCTGCATGAGCGCAATGTATTTGCTGCGAAAGCGGGGCCCCTCAGCACTCCCCGTTCCACACACAACATCAGCAAACTTGTGCACACCAACCTCGGCCATCGATCTCTGCGAAAAATAGAAGAGTAGAATGTAGGTAAGGGGGGTAGTGCGGGTAGCCAGAAGGTAGACGACACACTGATCATGCGCCCTTTGACGCGGTCGCCAATCTCCTTCATAAGTGCACGACCACGGTCCCTATCTTTTGCCTCTACCCAGGTGACGTTCTGGAGCGTGGAAATTAGCAGCTGCATGATGTACGGCCAGAGCTGGTGGACGCCATAGGCCAGGCATGGTGAGGGCACGTCGGAGCGGGGTGTTGGCGGGGAGCGCAGGCCGAGAGCAGGAGAGAGGGCTGTCATCATTGTCACAGGCATGGAGGTCAAGATCACAGGCTTCAAGGCAAGCACAGAGTTGCTGTGGCATGGCGTGAGCATATTCCGTCTGCTGCCCACAGTGCTTGTCAAGGCGTTCATGCAGTACAATGCTGTCGCAAAGCGGATATGCAAGCTCCCAATGTCCGGGCCTGGAAGCTCACAGGAGTGCATGCAGGCGGCGATATTAGCGAGGGCAAATGTTGGCGATTCCAACATCCAAAAAGGTCAAGTCGCCTGACGAGCCACTAGCCAACTCGATGTCACCGCACCTGGTAATTGATCCCGACTCCGCTGCAGCACACACATTACAGTCTCTCCTCGAGCAAGAGGCACTGCTCAAGACTTTCATCCAAGAAGCAAAAGTGCACCATAAGTTCGAAGACATGCACACCCTCAACTTGAAGGCGAACCGAGATTTGGAGCAAGATCTAGATTGACAGGATCCTGGTGAATGTGCAGGTGGAGACGACTGAGGTGGGAGGTGGTTCAATTTGAAGTGTCGATGCACTGTTAGTGTGTTGCTCTTAGGCTTTGCCGTGGCTTGATCAGTATTTACACCAGCCATTGACAGCTGAAGAATACTAGTAGCTCAAGTACTGGGAATGTGGATTGAATAACGTGATTATTATGTCAATAGAAAGGATTAAATCTCTGTTCTAGTGTAGTCTCTGTGGTGGAGTGGTATAAGTACTTGTGATTGCAATGTAAATAGTCGCGTGAGCTGTAAGTCTGGGGTTCGAATCCTAATGGTGATTGTGGATAACTGCACGAATCATAAGCTAGTACCGGTTACTCGTAAGCCGACGCCGTGATTGTAGGATGGCCTGATTTTTACGTATATTCCTACCATCCGCTTACAAGCCACGTCACCTCTCGTAATGCTATCATAATCAAGCCTTATAATAGCCCCTTGCAATAAGCCCTTTGGTGCTTACGAGTGTTATAAGCCGCCGGGTTTAATTACGGCGATTATGGCGCTTATAAGCGCTTACAAGCGCGGTCCCACTTTTGCGACAAACAGTAGTGTGGGGTGGCGAACGCGCGTCGGAGTTGACACGCTTTCAAGCCCCGCTTATTGGCTTGCGACGCGTCTCACGCTCGAGAACGCGCCCTCAATCGCTTCGTCCTCATCTTTACCTATGGCGAGTTTTCAGGGGCGACTTAAATTTGAGGCTGTCACTGACGCTGTCAGTAGTCTTTCTCGACCCCTCGACGCAACAACAAACGTGCTCGGTCGCCTGGCCTCCCAGCGGATTCATCGCCTTTGGGCGCGCCTGTACCACGAACGCGACGCGATTCTGAGCACTCTACCCTCCCTCCCTCTTCATCTCCAGAACCCTTTTCGGACACAGATGAAAGTCTTGATGAGCGTGACACTGTCCGCGACGTTAACAATGAGGAAGACGATGATGGCGAAGATCTTTTCGCTGAGAACATGGACGAGTACGCATGTCGCCAAGCGTTTGTGTACGCAAAGCTGACCGTTCTCTGCCATCAGCGACTATGCCGCGAATCAGCTTCTCGACCAGTACTCCGATACCGGCCTAAACGATAGGGAGGAATTCGACCCGATGTCTGTGGCTGCCAGGCGGGCAGCTGAGGCGAAGATGGAGCAGCGCGATCGTCTTGCCCGTGCTGGCAGGCGTGGACAGCGCGCAGCAGCACGCAGTCGCGCGCCGGAGTTTTTGCAGAGCGATGACGATATAGATATGGATGGTTTAGGCGACGGCGGGCTGCTATCAGGGATGAAGCGTCGTGCGCGGCGCGATTATGACGAGCGGCGCGACGTTGACGACATGGAGGGTATCGAGGACGTGCGTGATATTCTGGCTTCTCTGTGTTATGGTGCTCAACTTCGTGCAGGAAATTCCGGCGGAGCAGCTCGGCGACATTAAAGCTAAGTCTATCGTCGAGTGGATTGCTGCCGATCGCGTCCGCAATGCTATCGTAAAGCATTTTCGTCAGTTCCTCATGACCTATGTTGACGAACATGGTGCGTCCGTATACGGACAGCGTATTCGAAACCTCGGCGAAAGTATGTGACCTTTACCTCTTCGATGGACGCCGATGCTCACGTGATGTCAGCCAATTCTGAATCCCTAGAGGTTTCCTATTTGCACCTTGCGGACTCAAAACCTATCCTGGCTTACTTCCTCACCAACGCTCCGAGCGCCATGCTTGAAATTTTTGATGAGGTCGCCCTCAGCGCTATCCTCGTATATTATCCCAATTACGAGCGCATTCATTCCGAAGTACACGTCCGGATAGCAGACCTGCCCCTCAGTCTGTCGCTTCGTGATCTCCGACGAAGCAATCTCAATACCCTTGTCCGCGTCTCTGGCGTTGTAACGCGAAGAAGCGGCGTGTTCCCGCAGTTGAAGTATGTCAAATTCGATTGTAGGAAGTGCGGTGCGGTACTCGGTCCATTCTACCAAGATGCCACGCGCGAAGTTAAGGTCAGCTATTGCGCCAACTGCGAAAGCAAGGGTCCATTCCAGGTCAACTCGGAACAGGTAAGCTTTCGTAAGGCCGTTTCGACTATGTATCAACGCTTCCCCAGACCGTGTACCGCAACTACCAGAAAATGACGCTGCAGGAGTCGCCGGGGTCCGTCCCTCCAGGTCGACTTCCACGTCATCGCGAGGTAGTGCTCATCTGGGATCTCATTGATTCCGCGAAGCCAGGTGAAGAGATTGTGCGAACAGTTTCTGTTATATCGCGCTCCCTCTTAATACCGCATGTAGGAAGTCACTGGTGTCTACCGTAACAATTTCGACGCGTCACTCAACTCGAAAAACGGATTCCCTGTGTTCTCCACCGTCATCGAAGCGAATCACATCAACAAGAAGGAGGATTTGTTCGCTGCGTTTCGTCTCACTGAAGACGATGAGAAAGAGATCCGTGCCCTTGCTCGTGACGACCGTATCCGCAAACGCATTATTAAATCTATCGCTCCTTCTATCTACGGCCACGAAGACATCAAGACCGCGATTGCGCTCTCCCTATTCGGCGGTGTCCCCAAAGACGTCAACCGGAAGCTCCGCATTCGTGGCGATATTAATGTCCTCTTACTTGGTGATCCAGGCACCGCGAAATCGCAGTTCCTCAAGTACGTTGAGAAGACAGCCCACCGTTCCGTCTTTGCAACTGGCCAGGGAGCATCTGCGGTCGGTCTGACTGCCAGCGTGCGCAAGGACCCGGTGACGCGCGAGTGGACGCTCGAGGGTGGCGCGCTAGTGCTCGCGGACAAGGGTACATGTCTCATCGACGAATTTGACAAGATGAACGATGCTGATCGGACGTCAATTCACGAGGCGATGGAACAACAATCCATCTCGATTTCCAAGGCGGGCATAGTCACCACACTTCAGGCGCGTTGCGCTATCATCGCCGCGGCAAATCCTATCCGCGGGCGGTACAACCCGACGATTCCGTTCCAGCAGAATGTCGAGCTCACGGAGCCCATCTTGTCCCGGTTTGACATCTTGTGCGTTGTGAAGGATGCTGCGGACCCGGTTCAAGATGAGCTGTTGGCGCGCTTTGTAGTCGGGAGCCATCTGCGGAGCCATCCAAAGTTCGAGCCCGACGTCGATGAGATGGATGTGCAGACAACTCTAGACGCTGATGTATGCGCCTTTTCATATCCTAGGAGTTCATCACTGAAAGACTCCTCCAGATCATACCTCAAGACATGCTTCGGAAGTATATCATGTACGCCCGCGACAAGGTTCGACCGAAGTTGTATGAGCTGGACCAAGAGAAGCTCTCGCGGCTCTTCGCCGACCTCCGCCGCGAATCCCTCGCGACCGGTTCTTCGCCCATTACCGTACGTCACTTGGAGGGCATGATCCGCATGGCCGAGGCGAGCGCGAAGATGAGCTTGCGCGAGTACGTGCGTGCAGACGACATTGATCTCGCGATCTCGGTGGCTGTCGAGAGCTTCATCAGCACTCAGAAACTGTCTATTAAGAAGACTCTGCAACGGGCAAGTCCTGTTTTGCCTTGCATGTAAAGGTTGCTTATGCATGCATGGGGGGCATAGGGCTTCCGGAAGTACTTATCACAAGCGAAGGACCATGAGGAGCTCTTGGCGTTTCTCCTCGGCCAGCTCGTCAAGGATAGGGCACGCTTCTACCAGCTGCAACGCCGCCAACAGCCGGACCTCGTCACCGTCAAAGCCTCTGAGCTGGACGAGCGGGTACGGACCTCCTGCAACCACGTTCCCTCCCCGCCTGCCTTCTCCCTCCGCCTTTCTTCCCTTGTCTCCTGTCCCTGCTACCTCCCCTCTGCTCACGCTCCCTCTCTTCTTAGGCAAAGGAACACGATATCTTTGATACCGCGCCGTTTTTGCATTCGCGGTTGTTCGCTGCGAACGGGTATCAGCTCAAGGAGGACGTCATTGAGAAGCGCTTCGAGCGTGCGGATTAGACTGGGACGTGTTGTCTCGAACCCAACTACGTAGCTTAGGACTCACAGTGAAGAGGACGGCTACTTTCAGATTTCTCGCTTTGCTCACCCGCGTACGTTAAATGCCCTCTATGATACCTTTGTTGTACGCCGCACCGCTTTGTACTGTAGTATATCTTGTATCTATCCAGTCCTTTTCCATGAGCTAGGATTCGAGATTCTGATCAGTCCAAGAGCCGGATCCGGTAATGTCAAGGCCCGAGCTGCCCATGCCAGTGCTTTCCCTAAGAGTTGCTTCGTGTTCTAAAATTGGATGCTGTGAATCTAGATCTGGTACTCGCGGACGCGTCGACTCATCCGACCATCACATGATGATTTTGCCTGCCAATCATCGCCGACCTTCAAGTTGCAGCCAGTAGTAATATTAATGCCAATGATTAATGCTGGGCCAACATCCCTACAGTCTCATACGTGTGGAGCTTTCTATCGTCACCTCTCTTGACCTTTTTTAGTAGCCCGTAATCGTGCATTACGGAATTAATTTGTGCGTCGAAGCTCACTTTCTTGCCAATATTAATCGCTCACTAGTGCTAGGAGTTCCACTTCAAGCTGGCCGAGTCAGTGACTTGGACTTGACTCCGTGTAACGACGACTTTGGTAACGACGTGCCTCCCTATAAATTCACCGTCTTGAATTGTATCACCTTGGTAGGCTGAAGTTCGCAAGGGTTGGCCCCTAAAATTGACAGACAATATTCTTCGTTTTGATCCCGCTGCTGTAGCCAATAGTTTTTCTGAGGAAAAAATGATCCGAGGCTTGCTTCTAATGTTGCCAATGCTACTTGCCTTGGAAAAAGGTTACTCTTTGCACGGCGCTCTCACCCCCTGCTCCGTCGCGTAGACGAAAAAGGGCCGAGGAAGGAGCGCGTGAAGGTAGTGAAGAGCATGTGTGTGAGATTGAAGAGCGATGTTCTCGGGCTCATCCCGGGCCAGCTGGCTCGGATGTTGAGTCGCGCTTAGTTGTCGTAGGTTCCGTCAAACCCAGCACCGTATCGTGACGTGACTCGATCTTAAGGCTATATATAAGAGCGTTCTCATCGAGGTATCCCAAATTAGCACATTTAGTCTATTGGCAGTAGAGAAACTTATCAAAGTTCCCCCACCATGCTGGTAAGCACAGCCATTTGCTTCGTTGTCTCTGACTGGTGTTTCTCCATCATCTCACGCATTCGAGTTTGCAGTGTTGCACGACAATGGAAAGGTCCGGTGACATCCCTCTGCCAACTACGCGCATGTGTGAGGAATCGAGGCTAGCTGTTTGGATCCTTGTCTGTCCATTTTAGAGGGCGGCGACAAGGGCGGCGATGGCGTGGAAGAATACTACTAGTAGGCGAGGGTTGGTCCATGCCAGTGGAATGCGTGCTGTGACAAATGCGAACGGCGCATCGGAAGCTGTGCGAAGGCCTGGGGTGAAGCAGAAAAGGTGCGTACGCTCATTCGCTACACAGCTACTCATAGTAGTACGCAGTAGGCGCTATCATGATCATACCACCTATCCCTACTAATACCAAGCCAGTTATCTTTCCTGGGTCATCTACGCTCTTGGATAGCTAGTCGATGTCCAGCAGGCGCCAGACATCGGTTTTCTAGCTATATACTATATTTATTTCTAGTGTATATGAGCCTGCAGTAGTAATCACGCATGTAAGGTCATCTATGTAACGAATTAAAGGCTCTGATGACTATCGGTATGTAACGTAGTTGTCATGTGATCATGCTCGCCACGTTGCTTGGTCCAACCCTTCGACCGTGGGTTTCGATCGGCTCCCATGTTCCCAGTTTTCTCCGAGCAACCTGTATCCGCTTATGGCTGTCCTCCTACCGTCCGCCGCTCTCGGTGAGTTGCTTCCAGGTGCCTTCGACCTCATCTCTCCGACACGAGCTTCTCGTATTAGAACCCGGCCCGGCTTGTACCTGGCCCATACGCCGAAGGGCATCTAGGTTTTTATGATCATCAATGTTCCTCAGCCAGCGCGCTTGTCTATGAATGTGAAGCTGAAAACATGGCGGCGACCGGTTTTATGCTGGCTGACGGTATGAGCTACTCCTTCCTTTTGCACTCCTAGCTTCCGGATGCAGGGTCGCCTACGTCACTTCTTCAATCCATTGCGCCAATTTCATTGGAATGAAAAAAAAAAATGGCTCCCGTGTCCTGTGTTTAGCTATCCTCGCTGCGGCGCTCAGTCCAGTCCACATTCGGCGAAGGCAAGCAGTTCGCCGTCGATTTGCGACTTCCGAGCACCGAGGCCCTATAGCTAAGCCTCGTTGTACCGGAGGACCGTATCCTCCTGTGACACCTTCCAAAGCCCTGAAAGAGTGCCGAGTTCGCCTGGCTAATCCGGAAATAGGTTGACCTATACTGCAACCGAGGAAACTCCGTTCCTTCGTACGCTCTTCGGTGGCTAACCATCTTGTCAAATTGTGACTCCTCGTTCCCCGATCCGTTCGCTTTCTATACCGGCCGACATATTGATCAACATGGTCCTTTTTGCATGCCGATCGCCATGTTCGTGCCTCGTCTGGCAATTACTTATAAAGCATCAGGAAAATAGTCACCTCCCCCACCTTGCGCTGTGTGCGTCCCATCCAAGATTATAGGTAAGAATTAGTTACTTCCTGTCGCCGTACCTCTGCTCAAGTATCCTCGTACAGAATACCACCGGCATCGCTGAGCTTCTGCTGCCTATTGAACAATATTGCGTCTTCTCATTATTGTATGTGAAGTTTGTGGATTTCTTCGCCCTTGGATGATGACCCTCCTCTTGCTGCTAGATGTCAAACGAACTGAAGCCAGCACAAGCCCAGGGCTTTTGCCCCGTCAGAAGCCAAGACCACACGGCGAAGCTTCCTTTTGAGATGCTCGAGCGGATCTTTGCGCTACTTCCCGACGTCATCCCTTCTTTCTCACCTTTTTTGGCGCAATGGGTCCCATCTGGGAGCTTCACGCTTGCCGAATGGGTCAACGAAGGTCAGAGCACCAGCAACGCCATGCACGTCATCCGCGAGGCCTTCAAGCCGCCGAAGCCCCGCGGAGATTGTTCCTCAAGTCTTAGCACCAGCTGGCTCCCCGTTGCCGCAGTCTGTAGGCGATGGCGGGCCATTGCGCTAGCGCAGTATGACAGATGCGTTCCTATACCGCTTAGCTCGGGCCGTCTCGCGGTGGATGCCACCCTCAACGGCTTCGCACCGCTTCGTACCTCTCTTTACGTCGACGAGATACGCCACCGTCGGGAGAGCACTGCCTGGAACATTGCCCGTTCCCTCCTCCTTGACCCGTCCTCTCGCCTTCGTCGTCTGCACATATCGCTCGCCGGCCCGACATGTTCGGACCAGCACGCACACGCTGAAGAAGACCACCGGGCGCTCCTCGGAGAATGCAACGCGACTGGAATTCAAGAGTTGTGTGTTGTGGGAGCGGACCCGACCTACCGCCTATTCGGCTCCGTCATCCTCAGACTATCCGGAACTCCACGCAAGATCATTCTTCCTCCCTCTTCCATTGCAACGCTTGAACGGGTCATGTTACGGAGCTGCGTGCTCAGAGACTATAGCGCTTTGTGCGGCTGTCGACAGCTCACATTTCTTGCCCTCGACTCGTGCGAAAACCTCTGGCCGACCACAGAGAGCATGTTCAGTACGCTCTCCTCACTCCTCTACCTCCGCGACCTCTACATCGCTGGCAAGACATGGCCGCGTGATCTTGCGGCAGAGCGACGCCCAGAAGCTACCGACATGGCGTCGCTGGACCGTCTACGGCTTTCCGGCAGCATCGATCAAATTGTCCCATTTCTCAGCACCATCATTCTCCGTCCGAGCACCACACTCCTCCTTTCTTGTCACGTCATACCTTGGGCCTGGGCTGGACGACCCGTCGAATCCGACGCGGCAGCCCTTGCAATTGTTCTGAAGAAGCACTTCGCACCGGCGAAAGCCGCTCGCGAGATCTTCTCACGTATCGCTATGGATCTCAGCGAGACGGAGCAGAGCATCGTCTGCGCCGAGCCAACGTCCACCGATGTTCTCTGTCTTGAAACCGCGTTCGCTCTCTCTGTCCGCCGCGACTGGCTAGCAGTGAGAGAGGCCGGCCCTGGTGCTGCCGAGGACGCCTTCGCGGCGGTATTCGCCGCGCTTCCCACCGAGCGCGGCACGGGAAGTGGGGCGGCCCAGGTTTCCGTCGGTATTTCGTCGTGTCCCGGTCTTCGTGTGCATGACGTCGACGCACATCTCAAACGTGGACTGCGCTGGTGGCCCTTCGTCACATCGCTGCCGAGCCTGCGGACGCTCGTGCTGAGCTCTCAGACGGCACTTCCGCTCGCCCGCCAGCTCGCGGTAACTGGCGCAGAATGCTTTCCGTGCCTTTCTGAGCTCAAGGTCGATGTCAGCGACGTCAAGGACGGCAATCTTGTTGAGATCGAGGATGCGTTGCTGACGGTGCTCAACTCTCGCGGCGAGAGTCGACCGCTCCACATTATACACTACGTAGCGCGACTCTGAACGGATAGTATAATGTATAATTGACACTGCCGTGTGCTAATGCATACGTATGCTCGCAGCTCCCAGTGAAACAATTTTAGACTGCCAAACCTAGGACGCGTCAATCATGTGACCGCGTTCAGAACCCAGACTCCAATCCACCCGTACTTTCACCTTGATCACACCTACATAACAAGCCCGCCAGCCCTACCGTGCGCGATGAAAGATTCTACTCCCCTTTCTGGCCTTTCTGTGAATTCCTCCGACAGCCTCACACCTTCGCGCAGCTTCCACAGCCACCTCTCACAGCGTATCCGCCCCCCTGCACACGCGCGCAAGTCCTCGCTCGCCTTCACACCCTTCGCGTCGATCGGGGAGCCAAAAACATACACCACACTTTTTGCGTCTGTGGCTCGGCGCCACTTTCCCTATGCGCCACCGCCGCCAACATCTGAAGCAAGGCCCGCGTCACTCGGCCCGGTAGCGGCGGCGGGCATGCTGTATGTCTACGCGTTCGTCAGCCTCGTCTTCTTTTGCACTGCTGCGTACTCTGTCCTTGGCGTGTCATTTGCCGCGCAGATCCCCGTGTCCTCCAGCATCTCGCACCTTAACGCGCTCACGCCCGCCGCGCGCCTCGCGAAGCTCTCCATGATCCAGCCGCCGCCTGCTGCCTTCGAGCCGTTCTTCTCTCGGAATGCGGGGTTCGATATGGACGGTGTTGCGGCATGTCTATGGGCGAACGCGGACGATATGCAGTGGCTCGTAGCGTGGGCAGCTGCATGGGACGGTACCGTACCACCACCCCTCCGCATGCCCGTCGGCAGCTGATAGGTGCCCCGCAGGGCCGCTCTCAATCGTCGTCTCGACGACGTCACTCGAGCGACACAAGCTGCGTGCATTCGTCGACCGACAGGGAACGAACGCGTCCAAACTTGCGCTACACGTCCTGCAGCTGCGCATAGGTACACCGGCACCACCGCCCAACGCACTCCTCAACCTCGCCCGACTCTTTGCCCCATCGCGTACCGTGTTGCTTGTCCCCGGAATGCACGCGCCATCCTCTTTCCTAGGTCCGCAGGACATGCCTGCAGCCGACTCGCAAGCCAACTTAGTCCTCTCCACCGATGCGCCGACGGTCCTCACACCTGCCGCGGCGCGCGCGTTCCCATACGCACCTCTCGCGCCCTTGCTCATCCCGCGTGACCACGACGTGTGGTGCACAGAGCGCTTCTTCGCTCGCGCCGCCGACGCGCGCGCCGCGGACTGGGCGGAATGCGTCTGGCAGCTACACCTCAACGGGCTACACGTCCGCGTCGCCGACGTACCGGTGTCACACGCCGCTGCGGACGTGCTTACAACTCGGACCGGGCCTGCCGCGGAGCTTGACGTGCGTTCCTTCTTTCCATCCCGCACCAGGCTGTATTAGCTGTATTAGCATGAAGACCGCTGACCAGCGTGTCGCAGGCGCTCATCCACCGCCGCATGTCAGTACGCTTTCGCGCAGAGACGTGCGTGCTCGCGCTCAAGCGGCGCGAGCTGCTCGCGGCCGCGGGCCACGAAGGCCCAGGAGACATCGCGCGCACGCGGTGGGTCGAAGCGGAATGCAGGCCGTGGCTCGCGGAGGGGCCCAAGGGCCGACCACCGAGGGGCAAGATCGCGAGTTAGTGGAGCGTTTAGACTCGTTTAGATGTACGTTCCTTAGTTTAAGCTCATGATGGACGTCTTAGATTTGGGACTACTAGAACCGCTACTCTATTTAACCATGACTTTGGCCGCCTCGCCGGCGGGCCGCGTGCGCCGTAATCTTTTGCGTTGACCGTTGGAATAGGGCTGTCTGCTAGCTCTCTATAACTCGTCTTCTGGCGCTACGCAGCTGTAAGCGAATGGTGATGATCTTGTCTGATGTTCCCTTGGATGTTCCCTGCCCTCACCAGAAAGCGGCGTGAAACCCGCGGGTACTCCGAGTATGTACATGTTCTAGTCAAACTCAGGACAGTTAGAACCACGCTATACGCTTCGTGCCTTGTCAAACTTCAATAGCAAAGATTGTAATGTGGCTTCAAGATACTGTATACAGGGCTTCGGACCGTACGCCAGGTCGCCATGTTCCATCATGCTGTCATGATATGATCCGCCCCGCCATGGGCCCATTCCACCTATCCATGGTGCGCCCGCTAGTACTTACTGCTCTTTCCATCCCGCGTCCAGTCCGAATCGGACGTCCACACGAGCGACACTCACAGTCCATGCGAGCGACTAGCGACTAGGACGTAGTTCCCCGCATTCATAGCCTGTCCGCTGCGCTGTCCTATCGACACGGTACCTTTTATTTCTAAAGAGAGAATCCTGCACATTTGGACGATTGAACCAATGGAGAGCGCCGCGACGGCAGCTTGGTATCGCTTGCGATTGCCCGATGTTAGATACAATAGTACACGCCCGCACCCCGCCATATTTCTATACACTGGTAGCTATCCCACCGCATCGCGTGCGGGACGCATACCATTCCTCTGCCCGGACCCGCTTCGTTCTCCTTGGTTCGGGTGACCCTTTCCCAGCCCGCCAAAACAAGTGTTACGTGCGCTTGCCGTAAACACGACGCGCGTTACCGCCGAAGATGGCGTCGACGGCGTCCTGGTCGACGCCGAGCTCGGCGAAGGACTCGCGCGCGAGCTCGTACCAGTCGCCGACGCTCTGCTGCGATTGTGCCTGCGCGGGTGCCGCGGAACCGAAGAGGATGCGCTCGAAGCCGAAAGCCTCGACGGCGGGTCCGACTGCAAGGGTGTTAGCAGACAGGAGAGGGGAAAAGAGGAAAGTAATAGTGAGAGGGAGTAGATGGGAAGAACGGGGGTCAGGGAAGGGAAGAAAGTGAACGAAAAGAAATAGGAAAAGGAGGAGCAAAGAGTGGAAAGCCGACGCACGGTACATCTTAATCCTGCGCTTCCACTCCTTCCTCTCCGCCTCGTCTGCTGGCGCATGCGAGCCCCACACTGGCGGGAGAAACTTGGCGTGTGCTGCGGGGACGAGCGAGAGCGCGGCGATATGTGCCTGGTACGCAACATAGGACGGGTGTGTGAGCAGTTTGACGATCGGCAGCGCGAGATCGTGTGGCGGCGGAAGTAAGCCACCTGCGGAGAGCGTCAGCGCGGGCGGCGCACGGGGTGCACGCGGGCGGACGCACCGAGGACAATTGCTGCGCCCGGCGACGGCGGCGTTGTCGCGGCCTTTGCGAGCAGCTCCTCGAGCGCGTCCCAGGTGGCAAGCTCGCCGACGGCTAGGTCAACGACGTGGCCGTCTGCAAGCGCGCGGGAGAGCCCGTCCGCAGCGACGTCGGATGCACCGGGGAAGGAGGTCGACAAAGCGAGAGAGAGCGCTGATTCTGGGAGTGGCGGCGGGCCATCTTCGAGGCGGAACGGGATTTGGGCGGCGAGGATTTCGACGCCTACGGCTGTGGCTTGGTCTTCCAGCCTACATACAATCATATCGTCTCGTCAGCGGAGCCATTCCCATCGTCGCGGACGGAGCACATTATCGTCAGACGCACCCGTCGAGGTGGCCTTCCGGCGCGAGGACGACAACAGCACTTGCGCGCCCTTCAATCGCGCCCGTCGCCTGAGCTTTCCACTCTGCTAGCGGGCCGCCCACAGCGGCGTCGATAACGCGCTCCGGGTGGACAGTGCTTGGACTCGGCGGGAGTGGGAAGTTCTCCGAGACGCCCGAGTTCGGCGGGCTGAAGGCGGACAGTGGCAGCTTCGGAAGCGTCTTGGGTCCCTTGCGGCGCGGCGGCTCGGTGGTCATCGTCGGCGTGCGGAGCGGTGGTGGGTGTTCGGTGGGAGGAAGAGGAAGGGAGGGAACGCGGATTATAACGAAGCGAAGAGGCGAGGAAGGCGGCGATGCGATGTGCGCCCGCCAAACTGATATCATCTTCATCCGGCGTCATCGGCCAGATTTACCTGCCCCGCCTCCAGACACTGGCTCACTCACGGGTAAATACACATTCATGGATACGTTCGCCCCAATATATTCTCTGACGGCGGATGCGCAAGCGCTTCGAAACCCGCGCGCTGTTACCAGTAGGATGCGATGCCCCGGGCGGTGTTGCTGCTGCAGTCTCGTTTGCCCGTGTGGGGATGGATCGCCCGATCGACGGCTCCGCTGAGTGCGAGCCTCGTTGCCTTGGGACCGCCATATTCCATCGCGCGATCGAGCCCGGAGTCAGACACGGAAGCATCCCACGTCCAAGGGGCAGCTCAATTCTGACCGCGCTGACGGAGGAAGATCTCTCCCAATTCCGCGCCAGCGACCGAGCGTGGCGTACAACGTCTCATTAACTGACTGGGGCGAAGAGCGCGCTGCTGGTTGACAACAAACAAAACGACAGATGATCATCTCTGCGCCGATGGTGAGCACCGACATATATGTGAAGCGAGAACAGTGCGAGCGTATAGTCCGAGGCACGATCATGTCCTAATGGTCCGTGGGCGATGCAGAACATCGCCATGATGAGATCCCGTGCATACAGTATGTGAGTCCAGAATACGTTACTGCGAGCGCGCCCGCGCTTTCGTTTGTGAGATTGTTCTCATCGTGAAGTCGCCAGAGCGGTGCGTCCATTTAGTGGTAGACCTCGGACACTCGCATCTGAGGCTCGGTCTGCATCCTACGCCGGAGCCACACCGGCCGCGGCGGCTTGGGCGGCGACGGCGAGCGCAGCGACTCGTCCGCCGTCGATGCCGCCCACTGCCGGATCCGCTCGTGCCGCTGCAGAGCGTTGTCAGCATCCTAGCCGGGCTCACGACCATGCGCGACGCACCTCGGGTGGCAACCGTGTCGCTATCGGCAGTGGTGTCGGCGCTACTAGCGTCGGCGCGCTCACCAACTGCGCTTGCTGTAAGACCGCCGCGTCCGCGCTCACGCGCCGCCGCTCCTCCATGCGCCCAATGTCGCGCCCTTCCTCGACGCCGTCTTGGCGGCCGTCCTCATATCCCTCCGTGAAACCTTCCTCGCGGCCCTCTGCGAAGCCCTCCGCGCGCCCTTCCGCGAACCCCGCGCTCCGCCCGTCCTCGTACCTCCTCCGCACCGCCCGCTCCCGCCCATCACCCCATGCACGCTCGTCCCGCAGCGCGCTCTCCCACCGCCGCGCGAGCTCTCGCGCCTCCGCAGCTCGCGTCTCCGCTGCGCGCACTTCTGCACCCAACCGTGCGTTCTCCGCCGCCAGCCGCGCGCCATCCGCCGTGAGCCGCATGTTCTCCGCGCCCAGCCGAGTCACCTCTCGTTCCGCCACCGCCGCTCGCGCGCCCTCCTCGCGCGCCCGCTCACGCGCCGCCTCGGCCCGCTCCACGCGCGCGTGTTCCATCCGTGCTACATCTTCCGCACGCGTGGCCCGTGCCTCAGCCGCATCCGCGCGCTCGTCCGCCCGCCGCAGCAGAGAGCGCAGGTGCGCCGTCTGCCGTTCGGTCTCCGCGAGCACGAGCGCGAGCACCACACCGGACGTTCCCGAGCGTTGCCGGCGCTTCTCGCCGCGCGGGGGTCCGGGCGAGGGCCCGGGCCGCGGGGAGGCGTGCGCGGGCGAAGGAGAGGCGTGCGGATGCAGGCGCGAGGACGGGTTGGGCGAGTGCGGGTGCGGGGAAGGATGCGGAGAGTGTGGGTACGATGAAGGTTGCGGCGAGTGTGGGTATGAGGACGGGTTCGGCGAGGGCGGGTGTGGTGAGCGGGATGCGTGCCCGCGCGCGTGCGAGTGGGACTGCGTGCGCGGCGCGTACGGATCTCGGTCCCGGCTCCGGTCGTGCTCGCGCGACGAGCCAGCACGCACGCTGCGCCCAAGAGCATGCAGAACGTCGGGCTCCGCGTCAGCGAGGAACGCCGCGAGCGGCGTTGGGCTCGCGAGTGCCGCGCGGACATCGTCGAGTGAGTTCCGCGGCGCGACACGCCGGTCCCGCAGGAGGGCTGTGAGCACGTCCTGCGGTAGGTCGTCCGCGCGCGAGGTCTCGTTCCGCATGATGTCCGCGATCGGGTCTTCCTTCTGTAGGATATCCGCGAGCGGGTCCGGTGACAGCAGGACCCGCGGCGGCAGGTCGTTCTTTGAGTACTCGCGTTCGTAGGCCCTGCGTTCCGGGCGTGAGATCCAAGACGCTGCGGAACGGGAACGGAAGGAAGGGCGCACGCAAGAGGCTCTTCGACCGCCACCTTCGGTGGGGGCGGTGGGAGCGGACTATCGGTCGGCGAAGACATCGTTCTTCTCTCCTGGCGTCCGTCGGAGGGTCTATGTGCGCAGCTGGCACTGGTGATAAGCAATAAGGACGGGCACAATGGCCCTTACGGGTACGAGCACAATGGGCCTTGCGCTGCGGACGTGGCGTGGGCCCTTATAGGCTCCCAAGCCTGTGCACCCGCCTCGTTGAGCGTGTCAACGCTGACGTGCAAGCGGCGCGTGCGTCCTCCGGGCCAAGGGTTCCCGTCCGTCTGGGCGTGCTGGGTCGCAGTCTGAGTGTACTAGCGTTGGGCGCCAGCCCAGGAGGCTATGTACAAGCTCTGACCGATACTTGGACCGATAGTCTATGGACGGGCGTGTGATGCACGTGGCTTTGGGCAGGACGTGGCTGTGTAATGGGAGGAGGACGTGTTTGCTGGCGTGAGGGTACCACGAATTGTGGTCCTAGCCATCAAGCCGCGAGGCAACCTCACGGCACGCCGCTTGGCCGCTCGACTGGTGGAGTGAATGATCGCTGCACGTGACCGCGCCAGGACCCACGAAGCCGTCAGTCGTCGCCTGTCATCTTTTCTTGGCCATTCCACCCCAATAGATGAGCCTGTCATCTCCAAGACGAGCGTTTATGACTTCCTTGCATTGTGTCAAGGTAGAACCGAAAGAATGACAGCTCTGAAAGGAATACAAACTCTCTGAAGACTCGGAACTAGAGCTACTACTAGTATAGAACCTGAAGAAATCCAGACGAGCAAGGTCTCCGTTCGTTGTCTTCTTTGCGTCAATGGAAATGCTTCTAACCGTTTTTGACACTAGATGTAGTAATCGACTTAACGGATGGCTATCTGACTGTCATATCCCTAGGACATTATTTCTCAAAGCACCACGCCCACCATAACTGGAATAGGATTAAGATTAACATCTTTAGTTTCCCGTTACTCTTCATAGCAGCGCTTGCGTGGTGGAGATGCTGCTGTATTAGCTCTTCTGACCCATAGCTGCTTGGCGCCGGTATCTAAGCGGTATCCTTACTGGAGTCCCCCCATTCGGAAGCGCTTCCGTGGCCGACTTGTCCAGCGGCAGACGCAATCTACAAGGATACAGTACATGGCGCTACAAATAAGCTGTTTGGAGCCTCAGACTTTCAAATGCGCCCGCACTTCCAACGCTGCCTGGATTCTCGGTTCTCCGACGATACTGCAAAGACGACGGTCCATTCGTACGGAATTCGCGGAGTACCTGAGCATCGCTCGCACGTTTATGGGAAGGTAAAATCTGCGAGCCTCTACCGTATATGCGAGCCCGTTTCCGGCCGTGTTCGAGTTCGACAGGTATGGCATTGCGTCAGGGACGACTCGGATGAGCCTGAATAAGGTGTGTGCCGTGGTGGTTGAAGGGTGTCACAGAAGCTTATGATTGTCTCTTTCCTTATGAAATACGGAGACGATGACGAGTTTGTCACAGCGTAAGCGATCGGAACGTAGGTCGTCTCTAAAGCCTTGCACTCACTTGAGCAACGTGCGACCTGCCACCACCTTCCAATCTGAATCTTGAGAGATGCTTGTTGAAGAAGCTCGCGGGGTTGAAGAGCGGAAGGCCCGCTGAGGAGACTTTTCGACGGTCGCGTATAAATGCCAGGACCGATATTTCCGAGCGGCAAATCCGCTAGTGATACGGCATTTCCGTTGTGCTTTGAGCTTCTACCTCTTCTCAAAGAACTCCGAGCTTGCTCGATGGTTTCTTGTTTCCGGATAAATCGAGATGATAACTGCTGCCATTGGCCTTGTTAGATCAAACTCCCAAGCGGCTCGGGGTGGCAGCTCTGGTTGGTAGCTCCAGGCAAGGATACAAGAGACTAGTGATCCACCCATTGGCTCTGTAAGTATCCTGAGTGGGCCCGCCTTCGATGTCTCTTCAGAAGGCTCTCCTCCTCTGTTCCAAAGATGCTGGTCGCTTCATCCTCGGCACACGTCCGATCCCCAGGCCAGGCGCAGGCCAGGTCCTCGTTAAGAACATAGCCGTCGCACTGAACCCCGCCGATTTTTACATCCAGAAGTTGGCGATCTTCGTCGATGAGTACGACTTTCCCGCCGTTGCGGGGTGTGACGGCGCTGGGACGATTGCGGATCTCGGTGAGGGAGTCCGAGGATGGAGAGTTGGCGACAAGATGTACGCACCGCTCATGCGCTACGATGACCCAGCTAGTCTGAATACAGTACTCTCAGCCTGTACCAGTCTCACTGGAACCCCGATACTGCTGCCTTCCAGGAGCACACGCTCGTTGATGCCGTGCGTATTGCCAAGGTTTGTAATCCATTTATCTACATTGCAAACTTCAAATTCGTTCACGCACGGTCGCACAGATCCCACCGAACGTGACCTGTGAGCAGGCCTGCACACTCCCACTCGCACTGGCCACTGCTGCGATTGGCATGTATGCGGATTACGCTCAGCCCCCGGGATCGCGCAGCGGCGGTGCAGCGCTCACAGAGCCGTGGGCTGAGGGAGGAAGGGGAAAATACGCCGGCCAGCCAACTCTCGTCATTGGCGGCTCGAGCTCAGTCGGGCAGCTCGGCGCGTCCACCTCTTCTCATTAGCGAGATCATAGCAGCTCATGACCACGCAGCTATCCAGCTCGCGAAACTGTCTGGCTTTGATCCTATCATTACGACCGCATCCAAGCATAACTTCGACTACTGCAGAGCTGCTGGCGCCACTCACTGTATTGACTATCATGCGACAGCCTACGAGCAGCTGCCTGCGGCCGTCGCAGCCATCACGGACAAGCCGCTCGGCTTCGTCTACAACGCGATCGCGCTGAGCAAGGAGTCACAAGATGCCGCATGGGCGATTCTGGCACCGAATGGCACTCTTGCTGTGACAGCACCGCCTCTCGTGGGTAAGGCGAACGACGTCGCGGAGGATGGGAAGAGGGTAGCGTGGATGTCCGCATCGGTTCACGTTGGACCACATCAGGACATGGCGAAGCGTATGTACGGGGCGCTCACCGGCATGATTGAACGTGGTGACATTCAGGTGCGTGCCCCATTCCCAATAGACTAGACGATCTTGACATTAGCATTGGTAGCCGAACAATGTCGAATTGGTCCATGGAGGGCTTGCGGGTATCCCGGATGCCCTTAGTTGCCTTGAAGAGGGGAAGATCAGCGGCGTCAAGCTTGTGGCTCGTATCGCTGATACGCCGTAAAAGAAGCTGTTAGATTGGTCTGTGGACATTAATCTACTCTGGATGAGGGTGAGGGAGGTCGTCCGGTACCTTCCGGTTGTGGGCTTGATCGCGTACACCGCAAGAAGAGCGTGCCAAGACATACGCAGTATACACCAAAACCGGGGAGGCAATTGCATTTTTCACCAGGAGTCCACGAATTCTCTCCATGCCCAGACCCAAGATGTCAGATTTCAAGCTGTTTAATATAGACAAACGACCTCTTCAGGTCTGCGATTGTAGCCTAGACATGAACTCGTACAACAAACTGTATTGTAAGGTTCGAATTGCACAATAGATCAAAGAGATAGTAGATGCATGCCGATCTGAAGGATGCGCACTGACGTTTTTAGACCTTCTCACCATACCACCGCTTGTAGGGGCTCTTGGTCTCATGTAGGCTCGTTCTGCGCGACTCCAGGCGCGATCGGTGAGCCGAGGCTTGGGGTGCCATCCGAGTTCCTACGTGCGTGAAGGTTAAAACAACGGATAGGTGCGGAAGGGAAGGCACACCAAGTGACGGGCTGGACGAAAGTCTTACGTGAGCCATCGCAGAGTACATTCGAAGTCGGGGACGCGTGGAAGACGTTCCAGATGTCGACGCCATTGGGTGCCTGGAGATATGAGGGAAGGGGACGTGAGAGAAAGAGGAAGGAGAGAAACCTACGATGAAGAAATAATTGTGCCCAGGACTGGAAGAGCAGGCAATTCAAAGTCGGGAATTCGAAATATACGCGTGCAAGACGCACCCGTAGTCCCTATTTACGGCCTGTGTTAACGATTGTCTCACGAACGGCGTAAAAATAATGACATACCCGTTGGCAGCAACAAACACCGGATCCGGATGCTTCGTCCAGGACGACGCTGAGAGCGGATTCGAGCCCGTCAGCTCCAGTCGTCCAAGCTTGTAGTTGCCCCAGCAGGCTGAAGCAGAGTAGAAAAGCCACGTGCGGCCGCCATGATAGAGCGCGACTGGCGCATAAGTCAGTCATACGGGAACTGTTTCACGAGAGGGAAACAGTACGTACCGGGGCCCTCGTTCACGGGCGCGGTCTCGGTCTCCCAGGAGAGCGTCGGCTCGGAGATGAGGACAGCGTTGCCCACGGTCGTCGGCGAGGTCATCTCACTGCACGACACCACACTGATCAGCTAACTCTGTTGCAGGGAGAAAACAATGATGCACGTACGCTATCCAGAGCGACTGCAGGCTCCCTTGGAAACTAGAATAAACGAGGTACTGACCACTGGGTAGCACGAGGATTGTCGGATCGATCGACCAGACATTGTGATTCGGGATGTTGATCGTGGCTAGAAAAAGATCAACCGTTCGGCTCAACAGGAATAAAGTTACGATGTGCTCATACCGATGTAGGTGTACGAACCCCATGGGATGTCGGTCGGCCCTTCGAGGACTTGAATAAATTGGTTGTTCGTGTTCCCCGACTGACCTGCGACGAAGTAGCTAGGTGAAAGTAATTAACTGGAATTCCGCGACTCGGACATAACAATCTCCCGCGCACATATACCAACGACCGTTAACGTAGTGGATCTCCGGAGCCCCTACTGCATTTCAGAAGACGGTCTCCATCTCGATGTGAAAATACTGACAGACGTTGCAGCAACGCGACGAGACTGTCGATGTGTACGCGGTCATAACTTCACCGGTTTTCAAGCCCTCGATCGTCTATATGCACCATGAGACACGTGCACACAAACACCCTACAGATCGCAAGGCTCACTGTGGCGCGCGTAATCTGGACGTTCGTCCACGTTGTTGTGGTTAGGTAGTCTGCGAGCGTATCCAGCAGTATAACACGGCATGTCAGGGAATGTCACGCACAGTATGGCCCGATGTAAACCATGAAGGGGTCAGAGCCATCCGTCGATTTAATTGGGTTCGTGAACGTCGCCTGCGCGGCGCGACCGGTGACATTCTGGAAAGCAGTCGTGCTCCCAAGCATCGCAAATGACCCCGTGGCAAAAGCCACGAACATAGAGACGAGAGCGAGAGGCTTCATCTTGTCGAGTGGGTGAATGACTTGCAACGTAAGATTGGCTTTCGTGCTGCTGGCAACCTATCAAATATATTGATTGAGGTGGCACGCCCGGACCGTCGTGACGAGCGGAACGCACATTTTGCCCCTTACGATGTCGGATGTTGTAGACTCACGTTGTCTACGACACCCGGTATCGCGGCTATGAAATCCATTGTACACACAACTCGGCAGTGGACGTGAGATTGGTCAGCTGATCTGAAGGACACAACTACGTGGACGGCAAGAAAATGCAGAGCGTGGGGGACAGTTACCGGCCTCAATGAACGGAGGTGATTATACGCCACGATGCAAGGCTTGGGTCAAGTCCGTTGATCAGCTGGCGCCCGCACGATAATAGCTAGCGCGAAGTGAGTTTCGTGGGAAAGGGAAAGAAAGAGGACGCGCGCCTGACTCGAGCAGGTGATATCCGACGGGGTTAAACGCAAGAGCTCGGAGATTTGAACTTGGTCGCAGGAAGAGAGCGAGAGAACGAAGGTATCACGAGGTGATGCAAATTCAGCGAGGTTTGATGTGAGAGAACAGGTGTCGGAAGACATGGGATCAGAGGCGTCACGATAGATGTAAGGTGAGTAACATGCGAGAGCAAGACAAAGCGACAATAAGAGGAGATGAAGGTCGAAAAGAAAAACAAGCACAAGGGAAAGAAAAATACAAATATCAACAAGCAAGCTGCTTCGCACTCCACTCCATATGCACTCGGTTCAGGAGAACCAAAAGATTGGTCCACCGCTCGGAACCGAGTCGCCCGTCCGCTGGAGTGCGACTGTTCTCGGCTTCGACGACCTGTCTGTCCTCGTAGTACTTGCCACCCTTCCCGTAGGCCAATAGTAATTGAAGCGTCTGGCGGCAGATGTCATCGTACCACTTCTCGGAGAGAGTAAGGGCAGCCAGCACGTGCCGCTGTGGAGGTGTGAGGTTTTAGGTCAAATCCATTGGAAAAACGCGTACGGGAAGGACAGGTATGCGACCACACGACTGTGGACCGTGCGCGCCCTCGTGAGCATACTTCTCGATCTTGGCCTGCACCCAGCGGTACCATTCGATTAGCTTGTCGTTGCTCAGAGCCTTGCCCGCGTCCAACGTCATCCGAAAGCGATTGAACGTTATAATATTCTCTTGTTTCATTGTTTGTTCCAAGTGCGCTGCCAATTGCGCATCCCGGCCCACGAGGGCGGGAGGGTCCGCGGGCCGGACATATCTGTCATGCGGTACAAGCAGTGGCATGTGGTCGTCGATCGAGACATCAGAGGAAGGGAATAGTAACGAGCCATTGCCAGTGGGTGTTTCTGTGATGGGTACACCGGTGAAACTATCGGCAGGATGATCGGCGACAGAGAAGCGATTATCCGCAGGTGAGAAAAGAGGAGACTCGTCTTCTTCCGCGTCACTATCGTCGTACACAACGACAGACTGCTCGCGCGAGGGCGTGCGGGAAAGAGAGCCAAAAGGCAATCCGTTGCGCGGTGTATCGTCAAAGTTCGACGGAAGAGGTAGGTCGGACAACGGTGCATATTGCGTGATCGGTGCCGTGACTGCTCGTGAAGTCTGGAACGTCGTCAAGCCTTGGGAAGCAGAAAGGTCATTTTCGGATTGAAAGCGAGAGCGCGCAAGAGGACGAGGAGCAGAGAATGAACCTGAGACCGATGGAATATCTTGTTCAAGAGTTCTTGGTTCGGAGTGGCCATTGCCGTCGACATGAGCCCCGCGACTTTTGTTATGCGGCGTAGATGTGGTGTCACTAGAGGAAGACAGCTCTCGTTTCGCTTTCTTCGACGGCCGAGAGCGCAGAGACGATTGGTAACGGTCGTCGGTATGAGAACGCGGGCCTCCTTGCACAAACCACACCGGGTCGGATTGGGGGACATCTAAGAAGTCGTCATCGCTCGCGTTGATCGTGGAAGAATGTTCGAACAGTTTGTTTTTTTCTGGTGAGGTCTTAGGAGAGCGACTAACTGCCCTCTGCCGTTTCCGATGCTGCTTGGATGGTGGGGGGCTTCCTTGGACACTGGTGTCGCTTGAGATAGGGGTAGGAGGGTGGATATCGTGCATGTGACGAGGACGCAGAGAGGAGGTCTGAACCTGTGTCAGTGCAGTGGGAGCAGGCGGTAGAGCTGGATGCTAGTGCGGCTAGTCAGCTGGGAATCAAGCGCGGACGACAGAGGAAAGAACTTACCGCCTCGATATACACCTGTAACGTCATGTCGTCCCTAATCTGTAAGTTTTGCGGTTTTGCAACGACCGTGCCATCGACCTCGATGACGAGGAAGTTCTGACGAAAACGATCGCGCATGGTGTACGCCTTGCAGGACCCTTCGATCCGGGAAGCACCGGATTGGAGGGCCTCCACGAGTTCAGCAGCGTTGACACATATCATAGAGCCACGTTTAGACAGCTCCACAGACACTTCAGTCAACATGCCCTCACCAGCCGAGCGACGGTCTTCAATAAAGACGGTGAGCACCTCTTTCCTGGATTGCTTTGGGGCGCCCTCAGATGTCGTAATCCCGATATGGTGTGGTGGGAGGCTTGCGGTAGGAGCACTTTGCGGATGCACGGGGCGAGGTTGGTCACGGTATGAGGAAGATTGTATTGGTGTACGGGGGAGAGATTGCAGATGAGACGTGGGCGATGGTGGTACCAGGTCGAACACATCACCAGCAGGGGGGAAACCTGTGGCAGCATCGAGAGCGACGCTCGTCAGAGGAATATCATGTCGGGACGCTGACGGCGTCATATAGGCAGCACCGCCAGAGAGCGAGGATGGAGGAAATGATGGGTTGGAAGCACTATGAGCAAGAGACTTCGAGCTATCCGGAAACTTGGAAAGCGAAAGAGGATACTGCTTGTGGCATGGACTTGCAACAGCTTGAGTGGCACTCGCCGGTTCACTGGAACCGCCCACTATTCGCGCTTGCGGCGCCGGTGAAATTCTGGCAGCAGTCGTGTTATCGTGGTTATACTCGTCCAATCGGAAAGAAAATTGCATAGTAGCATTCGGAGGGACCTTCTTCACTCTTCGCCTTTTCGGCCTCGAGGCGTCTGTCTTGGCCATGGACCGTACGGGAGGAGCGCGTCGCGCTATGGAAACAGACGGATCCGGAAACGAATACTCAATAGATGCTTTGGGAGGCGATATAACAGGAGACGGGGCTTGACTGGTACTGGGACGAGATCCCGAGGTGTGTACGGAGACATTAGAAACAAGTCTGTCCCGGTCCGAATCACTAAGCAGGCGACGATCCTGCTGACAAGCATCAACTAACGGTCATGTTTCAAGGATCGACTGGCGCACCTGCCCTCGACTCGGGCTGAAGAGACAGCTCAGCGACCTGTGGATTATTCAATGGACCGTTTCGCGCACCATTCATCCTCAGAGTCCGATGCAATGACAGGTGCCTCTCTGAGCCTTAAATGATTGGAAATGGGTGCTGACATAGCTTTCCCGACAAGAAATTAATGTACGATTGCGGGGAGTGAGCAAGTCCATACGGTCATCACGTTCAGAAATGAGGACGGGACGCGGGTTTGCCGCCGATGAAGTCGAACAATAGTCCCTGTTACGTAACTGGTTGCCGTGTGATCGCGTCTTCAACCGCAGCTTCGATCCGGATCAAATTCAATGCGATCAGCCTGCGAGGCTCCCCGAGAGGATCCTTCCATCCCACCAAATGGACTCTCAGACAGCGGTCAAGACCATGTTAGCCCGCGTCTTTCCTGCTCACAAGTGCCTCGCTCGCTCAATATGCCGCGCATTTTGGTATCAAAGAGTGATCTTCGTTTCCCGAGATCTCCACGGCCTATCCCGCATCCCCTACTCGTCCTCCTCGACATCGCCAAACTCGAACCGCCCTAGCCTGTCCTTCTTGGCGTCTGCGACGGCTCCCTGCAGGAACCGCACGACATCCGGGTGCGCGGCAAAGTAGCGTGCGCAGCCTTTGCGGTCGAGCGCGGCAAGGCCCTCGCGGAGCAGATCCGCGTTAACGCACGCGAGGGGGTCGGACGTGGTCGCGGGGCTGGCCGGGTCGATGAGGCGGAGGTGCAACGTCGTGCCCTCCTTCGAATCAAGAATGGCGATCAGCTTCCGGCCTTCACACAGCAGCCGGAAGTGATTGACGGCGTCCTGATGATACTCGCTCTCCTCGCCGAGCACCCGGACGAAGCTGCGGGGTGGAAAAGGTGTTAGCTCGTCATTCAGTGGTTTCATCCGCGGAACGCACACACCTAAGCCGTGCATCGTGCGCCTGTCCCGGTAGCGTGCGGAACTTGGGATCCAATGGCCGGATGGCGTCGAAGCCGAGCGTATCCTGGTTGCCGTAGTCGATGAAGGTGACTTCGGCTTCGCGCTTGATGGGCGATGAGCGGCGGATGCGCGCGCGGTACCATGCACCGTCAGAGAAGCGCGCCGAAACGAGATCGCCAGCTTTGGGGGCGAAGTTAGGCGGGACGGACGACGGGCCGCGGTGATGGAGCGAGAAGTCGCGCATGAGCTTCTCGAGAGATGCGATGCCTTGTGCACGGTCAGTCGCAGGGAAGAGACGGAGTCGGTGCAAACATGCCTTCGGTATTCAGAATTTGGACAGAGAACCCGAAGCCATTCTTGGTCCGTACGTCGCTGACGATGACGTCTATGTATTCCGGCCGAGCAGGTGCCGCCTCGTCCGCCTTTGCCTCTGCGACCTTCCGGGCCTCCGCCTCGGCATCGTAATCGGACCACACCTTGACTTGAGTGTGAGCGACGGCACATGCATCAGGGAGAAGAGTACAAACGTTTTTGTGCTCGCGCTTCGCCGCCTCTTCCGCGTCGTACAGCTGCTTTTGCCACGACAACGATTCAGCCGAGAACGGATGCACATGCGCAAGACCCTCGCGCACGAGCGCGACGGCGGCGTTCTCTGTTTTGTTGACATACAACGCGCCGATGAAACCGCCTGCCTTGTCGACGGCGTCGATCTCGATCTCGACATCACGCTGCATATATCGGCGCGTCGCAAACTCGGCCGCCTCGGCGCCGTACGGCTCGCTCTTCTCAGATGGGTTGCGCGCGGTGCGTGGTGCGCGGATACCTGCACGCGTATGAGATCAGACCTGCGCAAGAGATCACAGATGGCATCGGACGCACCGCCGAGGACGAGTGTCAGGACCTGGTTGTCCTTTGGCAAGAGGATCCTGTCAGGTGAGGTCAGTTAGCCATGCCGCGCCAGCATCATTGCGAAAACGCACTTGAACCGTGAGCCGCCAGCGACGAACTCGACGACGGCGGGTATCCTGCCCTGACGCTTGAAGCCGTTCAGAAACTGCGTGGCGCGATGCGGTGCGTCGGAAAGGTTTAACGGCGCCCTTGGTGCGGGATGCTCCTTGCCAGAGTGGATCCCGCGCGTTTCCGTGACAGCCCTACGGCACAGTTGGTGAGAGAACGGGACGCGGGCGGCCACACGCACGTCTGTTCAGCGGCCATCAGCTTGTCGTAGTCGGGTGACCGGTCCTCGTCGTCGCGCTTGTGTCGCACGACGGCGGCAAGGCCCTTCTCAATGAGCTGCTCCGCGATGTTCCTGGGAGGAGATATCGAAACACGTTCGGATCACCCATAAGGCGCCACGCACGATTGCTGGTTGCCATACCGCACCGTCGCGGCCTCACGCTCCTCATATTCACCCTCGCGCGGCCGAATAAAATCGACCGTGACACGAACGTGCTTTCCGATCAGGCGCCGACGGAGGAATTCACGCGCCTCATGCGCGTAGTACGCCTGCTTGGGATCCGAGAGCCTGAGGCGCGCCGCATACGAACGTCAGCATAAACGAGACAAAGGACTACGGACGGGGCGAGCACGAGACGCACTTGGGCCCCCGCGTCGAGCTCAGTTGCACCCGTCGCTCTTTCCCATCTCGGTCGACAATCGAGATCTGGTCGCCCGACCATACGCGCACGACCTGGCCATCGAACTGCCGCGGTACACTGCTACCCGGTGCTGTTGTGTCCTTCCCGTTCGCTGCCGCCGGCGTGGATGCGTAGAGCGCCGCCTTGCGCTCGCGCGCGGAACGTTCCGCGGCACGAAGGCGCTCCATGCCGCCAGACGCGGCAAGCATACCGGCATGCCAGTCGACGACGCGCGCAAGGCCAGCGCCAACGAGGAACTCAGCAATGTTGCCTGCGGGGTGCAGGACTGCGCAGGGTGTGAGGGTCGTGAGCACGCGTGAGAGCCCTGATCGTGACAGGGACGTGGTGAGCGGACGCACCGTTGCCGATGAAGATGCTGGCGGGTGCGGGTGCACCGTTGCCGTTGGATTGGAAGGGCGAGGGCGTCGCGCCGGGGAGGGAGAGGAGTTGGACTTTGACAGGGCGTTGGAGAAGGCGCGACTCGGCGAAAAAGCGAGCCTGTCCACGCGTCAGAGCGCTGGTTGGGGAGTAGACGGGCTGGGTCCGTACCTCGTCACCCCACGCCTCAGACGATTCTCCCGGCTTCGCCGCGACGCGTGGTGCGCGCACGCCTGCGAGCGCGAGGTTGATGAACTGGTGCTCGCCTTCGGGCATGATGAGGCGAATGCGGAACGTGCTTCCATCCTTAACGGCTTCGACGATGCCTGCAGCCCTCGAATGAGGACGCAGCACATTGGAAGGGAGATCGGCTGTGCTCACCATCGAGAATCTTGCCCTTCCACTCTGTCATGAACGCGCTGGAGTCGAGCGGCATGGTATAGACGACTTGACGCGACTAGCCGTGCGATGTCAGTGGAGAGCTAAGCGCTAGGCGGGATACGATGCCTTAAAGAAAGAAGAAAACGGAATGGTCAAAGCTGAAGTATATCTGCGCGCGAGTAAGGTTCCGGAGGCTCGTTACATGTATGACATAACATAAGAAGCCTCGTCGCCGGCGCGAATGACGCTCTTGATCCGTCGCGCGAACACGCAGACCGGCACGCCGTCGCAATGCCCTCAGCACGCCTAGCGGTCGTGCTACGGCTCACTCGCTTCACCTCCCCGAACGCACCAAAGCTGTAAACGCACCTTGGGCCCATGCGGATTCCAAATACCCCTCCCCGCCCCGCGCGCCTCCGTCTCGAGATCGCGCTTGCGCACCTCGTCCTCCGTCGGCTCGCGCTTGCCCGGCGCATCCTTCATGCGCGCCCACCCCGCGCGCAAGAGCTCGGTTGCGAGGTCCTGTCCGCCCACTTCCGCGGAGCCGAGGTCGCGTGAGATGTCGTCGGTGCTGCTTGGCGGGAGCTGGTGCGCGGATGCGAAAGTGCACTCCTTGCCGACCGCGAGCGAGCGGAGGAATTCGCGTGCTTCGTAAGCCCAGGGCTGCGCAGCTATCAGCAGAACAATCCCGCAGCGGTGCGCCAACACGCACCTCGTCCTCACGAGACGAGTTACCCATGCGCGGGCACGATATGTCGGCAAGGTGCAAGATGCTAGAAGCAAGACGTTTACTCTGAGATCTGGATTGGTTGGCACATCACGCACCGTTCCTTGGGAGGTTGGCCTTGAGGTCCAGGACGGCCTCGGAGGATGAGTGAATCGCCGGATTGGGCACCTGAGAAGCAGCGCGTCAGGAGCGCGTACACCAACACCGATGCACGTACGCACTCTTCACGATCTATGACAGGCCGCGAGCAGGTGAGTTTTTGAATGTCGGTTGGAGCACAGGGACGTAACGAACCGCTTTCATGGACATTTTTGTGGGAAGGGAGCACGATAAAGCAGGCAGTGCGGGGGAGTGGGAGGGTTCTGTTTATAGTTGTGCACACGACTGCAGGCGCACTGCCAGCAAATCTGTCCGGCCCTCCGGCCCGGCACTTTCGCGTCCAACTGCATTTCCGCTGGCTTTCCGGCGCCCTCGGTAAGCTGAGCACAGACAAAGTTCATATTGATGTTCCTGAGAAAATGTACAAAAAAATCAGAATCTATCGAGGATTTGCTGGTACTGCCCCTAGCCCAGTACTGCAATAAACACACGCCGACCGGTATGGTGATACGAATCGTTTTCTAGTCTCCCTTCCCGCGCATCTTTCTTTCTAAAGTTCAAGGATAAGTCTGGAAGATAATGGTTATGCGTATAAGCTTTGGAGGGGAGAAGAGCAAGAGTTCCAGAACGATAAATGCGAGAGTGGTGTGCAGACACATACATGTGAAAGCTGCAGTTTTTGGCCCGTAAAGAAGGCCCAAGTTGGGATAGGCAATATAAATCTTGCAAGCGCACGGAAAGATATTTTAATTTCACGTTCAACTACTCGTGGGGACAGAAAAGGGTGTGTGATTGTGCAAAGGCAGGAAGTCCTGCCGAGAGGTTCCCGCAGCCGATTGCACTTGTCGTACTGTCTTCTTTCCCTCGAAAACGAGTGAAGACGAAGATGCGTATGGGGCTTTCGGACGTGTAGGATGTGATATAAACGATTACTTTTGTTCTTTTGACAATGTCAAAAAGGGGGACAGTGCTGCTGTCGGCAAGACCCAAAGTCCAGGCATCGCGGCACGGTTTAAGCAATACGTGGACCGTACTGTAGTTGTCGCTGCCAGCAGGACGAGGATGCATCGATGATGATTCACTTCCAAGTCACGACCTCGGCCCGAGTTCTCTCGCGTTTTGCGCACGCGTCCAGCGCCGGCTCTCCTACTTCCACCTCCGCCTCCCGTCCCGTGGCCATGCCGGTCTACCAGCTCTTCTGCGTCGCAGCGCACTCTCCCGAATTCGTGCGCCGTCTCCCTTTCCCGCGTTCTATTCCACCTAACGAGACATACCTCGCCCCCCAGACGCAGATTCAGCAACTTGTGCGCCGCTCTGCGCTGCACGTCATGGACGCCGGCGGCGTCGTCCGCGGGTTTCGTTACTTCGGCGTCCAGACGCTGTCCCAACGTATGCGCGCACACTCATCTATCTATCATCACGGCGAGTGCGTACGCTTTCTCCCTTTCTACCACTTCCACCTCTTCTTCTCTCACCCACCTCGTGCTGAACGCGCCCCCAGCATCTGGTCCATGCACTTCGACGCCTCTCCCTCGACCCAAACTTCCCTTTTCAAGATGCTCAAGAAAGACCCGTCCGTCATCCGGCCGACGATCCTCAAGATGGGCGACGGCCTCCGCGGCGCGCTCCACTGGCGCGAGCGCACCATCGCTGACCCCGCGGCTAAGAACGCGCACGAGCTTATGTGGACAACATGATATCTCCACGACCGTCTCATCCGTCTCATATCGTACTCCCTGCGTCCATCCGTAGCGTACATGCACACGCATGCACAGCCCGCCGGCGTGCGTCCATGTCACCGCAACCCGTACCCATTAATCCCGCGCATATCTCCGTCCGACCCGCGCCTATTCCCACCTCCTCTGTCGCCGCGGCGGCCGCGGCGGCTTGTTCGCCAGTTCGACGTGCGTGACGACCTCATCCAGTGATGCGACCGTTTCCGCCAACTGCGCGTCCGGGGCCTCATCTTCGCGGTGCGCTGCGGCGTCCGCCCCAGGCCGGCGTAGGAGGACCGCGGGGACGCTGGCGTTCCATGCGGCGTTGTAATCGCTGTGTGCAAGTAAGGCGTGAGGAATGGCGGGAGGCTGAGCGTGTGGCAAGAGGAACGCACTTCTCAAACTCGTCCCCGACATGCAACACCTCTCCGAAATGCTCTACACCCGCACGGACGGCCGCGCGGTGGAATAGTGCCATCGCGGGCTTTGGGGGCCCATCGCGCTCGCCGAGGAGGATAGGGTTAAGCAGATGTGCAGCCCCGAGGTCTGCGAGCGCGTCGACTGAGCAGGCAATATCGTGATCAGAGAGAGAGAGAAAGGCAAAAGTGAGAACGCGCGAAAGAGGAAGTGCAGGCGGCGCACGTACGGATGCGCGCGTCCGCGTTAGACACGAGGCCGGTCATAACGCCCATCCCTCGCAGCTTCTCAACTGTCTTGGCTTGCAGTTAGCTTTCCTCCCTTCCTTTTGTGCGGAGAGCGCGGGGGCGTACGCGCGGGGAGGGTATCGTCATAGAGCGTGTACCCCTCGCGCGAGCTAAAGCGGTGGAGCGCAGCGGGGACGAGCGCGGGGAGACTCGCGGCGAGCGCGGCGGGGTCCGCGCCAGCGGCGAGGGCAGTTTCCCGGAGGACGGCGGTCCAGAAGTGTTCTGGCGCATTGGGTGCTGTTATCTGCGCGCGCTTGAACGCTGTGTACAGACGCAGGAAGTTAGCCGGTGCGCAGAAGGGAGAGCAGAGGGCGGGGGCGCACCAGGCTTGAAGGCGGCGCGTATGGCGGCGGGGTCGAGCGAGCCGAGGTAAGGTCGGAAGAGGTCGGCGTATTGAACGGCGACGGGCGCGCGGGGCTCGAGGAGCGTGTAAAGCGCGTCGAATGTGACGAGCCGGATCGGCATCGCGGGCGGAGCGAGGGAGCGACGGCGCGTGCGGACAGGTGCAGACGCGCACGGCTCTTAAAGCTTAAACGCGCGCCGGCTCATGATCGGGACCACGACGACTCACAACTAGACCACGACAGCCGCAATATAAATGTCAGACGCGCCAGACAGCGCGCCTGAGAACTCGCCGCTGTGGGCGCTGACGGTGCAGCAGGAAGAGCGACGCTTGCGTGCGCTGCACCCGACGCCGGACGACGTCCCCACCTGTATGAACCACTTCGACGACTTTATCTCCTGTAACGGTCCGTCGATTTTCCACTCCCACTCATCCCCCTCTGACGCACGCACACAGCCGTCGGCCGCCAGCTACGCTCGCTCTACCGCTTCGGCGAGATGGCGCACTGCACCCACAAGTTCGCCGAGCTCAAGTTCTGCCTGTCCGTCAAGGGTCTGCATCCCGAGCAGCGTCGCGACGCATGGATACGCCGCCGTGCAGAATGGTGGGCCCGACGCCGCCTCGGTGCGAGCAGCGAGGACGTGTGGGATTTTCGGACGTGCGTTGTGTCCCTTCCTCCATCCTTTTCCCTTACCCTAGAGTCCGGCTGACGCTATGTGTGTGCACAGTGAGCCGGTCAAGGATTTTCCGCGGGTCGTTCCCGCCGATCAACTACCAAATGCCGTCCTTACATAGGCCGAGCAGGGGGCGTATGTATTGAGCCATCTCCCGCGCCCTCCAGACCCTCGAAATATGTCAGACAGGAGCATAGCTAGCGGTCGCACGACATGCATATGCAGTGCTGACGCCACCAGCTCGACGAGGACTTCGGGTCTCGATGTATGCCGCATACATAGTTCCTACTACAAGAGGGATGATTGCATCTCATGATTCGACCATGACCAGTACAATGCCACCATCAAAGCTCGAGTAAGGGCCTACTCGCCTATCCCCCTCTGTCTTTCCCGGCCATTGCTCACACAGCAGCAACATCTGCGACCTCGGCAGCCCAGTCCGTCGGCACCGAGTCGTATGGGTTTGGTATCGAGTCGTCAGTCATATAGACCGCGCCAACGCCCAGGCTCGCGAGCGTATCGATGGTCGATGTATACGCAGTCGTAGGTGCCGCGTACAGAATGACCGCCTGCTTTGCGGCAGGCATGGATGGCGAGATAACGAGGCTCGACGCGCCGGCGAATGTGCTGTACACGTTCTCGAATGTCACGATGAGATCCGCGGAGGAGAAGTAGCTGGGATCAGTGCTCGTGCCAGGGTTGAATGTGATCTAGGAGGCCCTGTGAAATGCGACTTTTGAACAGGGCGAGAGCGGCCTACGAAGTTAAAGCCGCTAGACCGCGCAAACGCTGCGTAGCTCGCGTACGCGTTCGCCAGCGTCGGATCGTTGGACACCTCATCGAAGAAGATCCCCGTTGGACGGTACGCCGAGCCCCACGATGCATACAAGCTCACGTTCCCTTGAACCTCTGCTGCGGTGACTTCGGTCGTGTACCCGGTGCGTACGTATCCGAGGACGACGGTACTTGTCCCTGCGGATGTGAGAGTCGGGATGCAAGCTTGGAAAGCGGGATCGGCTGGGCTTGTCTCCGGGCCGTTGTTGGGGTTTATGATGATGTGAAACTGGACATCAGAGTGGGCGGAGATCCTGAGGACAGAGGGGCAGGTGAGCTATGTCGTGTGCAATGAAGAAGGTATCGAGCAATACTGGTCTGCTATTGGTTTCCATAGTGAACAACTCGTAGGCCAGGCGTAAAGGGGATAGAGTATGCCCAGCCCGAGAACGCTAGGAAGCGTCCATGCAGCAGCGAGGAGTGCTACTGCGAGCATGTGTGGAATGTACCGCCTGATTTTTTTTGCTGAGGAGGGGCCGAAACACCTTGTAGCGTATGCTCTCGATGACTATGTAGAAACATTTGTACTCCTACAGCTGAAGGATAATGTATTACGGGCGCTCCTGTTGCATTGCAGAACAGCATGTGGTCATGTACAACGAAGGTCTCGTAGATCAGAGTCTATCAGAGTCCTCATTAAATCGCTCAAGCCCACACTGCGGAACGAGATGGTGGTCAGACTTCGTGTTGCACGTTCGCCAGCCTAGGCCGCTCCAGGCACTCCTTTGTAATTTGACAGTCATAACCGTTGAGTGTATGCACTAAATGCTGAACGCTGTCGGAAAACTAGAATCAGGATTGTAATCGATTATAACGTAAATAATTGATAAAATTCGGCCGGGAGATTATAAGTATTGTAATCTGCTTTGGGAAAATTACAATCCGCGGTTATAACGGCAGTTATAATTGTTACGGCACTTGGTTGTAACCCGGCTTGAGGCTCATAATCAGGGCCTCAAGCACGCAATCACACCACGACCAATTACAACAGACGGCATGTGATCACAGCTCAAATGTATTGATTACAACCAAGTAGCTCAGTGTACAAGCTCCAAAGATATATTTTAACCCAAATCTCCATTGAACGTCTGCCATCCTGCTGGGTATGCACAGCCTGTCCGGCTATCATTGAACTGCTAGCATATCCAAACTCGTGTTATGCGCCAAGCAGGAAATCTATCAATGTGGTCAAAAGGCTGGAACGGTCGCACATCAGCAGCTGACCATACCGAAGCAAGGAGGCTGTCTTGAGCTTCCCATGCGCTCAACTTGCGCGCAACCACGGACGCACGACCACCAGTGTTC
>MU273700.1:0-45685 GCA_022160365.1 Vararia minispora EC-137
CAGGGCCATCTACCCTCATTGCAGAATACTTTGTACAACATTGTAGTCATGAAACTCCACACCAAACGCTGTCATATGAGAAGCTCTTTGCCTGTCAGATAATGCTAGCTTTGATGGCCCACAGTGTTAAAGTAGTTTTCCTGTCTGAATTAGTCTATACTATACGCTTCTCAAACAAGATACTAGCCCGTGTAGCATTATGTTCACTACAAGATACCTGTTTTCATTGGTCCGGTGGTTATTATATGATATGTTGGCGCCCAGTGAGTCAGTTTTGCATAATAGCCAATTCAACAATAGAAATTAGTGTACATGGATCGTCTATTTTCTAGATTATGTCAGGGCATCAACCGAGGCAATTAATTGCGCAATGGCCAACCTTGTCTACTCACTAAGCAGCTATAAGGTCTGATGCTTATGGCAGTGATGGCCCATCTGCGTCTGCTCTCGCATCTGCTTAATTTATGGCACTCACATGCTTCGTATAATCAGTGAGCTGTGCAATGATCAACTTTACCAAGTCCATATCCAGCTATAAGGCCTGATCCTAATACTAGGGATAGCTTCTTAGCTTAACATAAAATGCCCAAACGGAAGAGAGGATCATTTAGTTATATGATGATCAAAATTAGCTAGTCAGTAAGCAGCTATAGGGCTAGCTTCAAATGATAGGCATCGTCTATTGTCAGCTTTTCGACAATCATATCCTAATTATGTAGATATTAGGAAAGCTACCTTTTCATACATGAAAGCTGGCACTGGGTAGCATATAAAATATATTTGTCAGAAAGGACACATCTGTCTACCTGGGCTGCATTGGCGATTCAAACCGATATCTGTGATTCCACAAAGTCACTTAGTGGCTATAATGCAAGATTCATGCATATATCAGTCTTGTACTTCAGGTACATATGACACATAGGGCAAGGGGTTATAATCATATTTACTGCCTTTCCATTGTTTAGGTCAATACCTGATGAACCTGCCAGAGGACCTGGCAGACGTGTCGCGGGTTCGGGCCGGGAGTGCGGGACGGTACACGTGATGCCACGTGTTGCGTCGTCGGCACGCTCACGCTCGTGAGGCAGCGGCTGCAGCGCGACCGCACAACCGTGACACAGCCTGCTAACACACCGCTTCGAACAATATGCCGGACCTCGTACAGATGGCGATGGGGATAGGGAAGATCGTGCGTATTCAGCTCGTTCGTGTGCAGGGGTGTGCGGGGCTGACCGGCGAGCTCAGGATTTCGAGGGGCAGAAGCTTGTGGAGAAGGTCTACCAGATTGCGCTGGCTGTCTTGACGGTACGCTTCACCGCTCGTGCGCCAGGACGCTGCTCTGACTGGACTCCAGCTCCTTTCGTTCGTCGTGGGCTTCGCATTGCAAGACCTGAGGCTAACCGTTGGGTTATTCGGCGGCGGCGTCCTTGTGCTCTTCATCGTATGCTGGTCCTTCGGTCCCTGGTTCGCCTTGACTGACCCTTTCTGTAGGCCCTCCTCCCTCCCTGGCCGAAGTTCAACGAACACCCGGTGACGTGGCTTCCCGTAAAACGGAAGCTCGAGCCGAAGAAGCAGAAGTGATGCGCCCCGCCGTCCCCACTGCTGACTGTTTCGTTTCTTGTACTTTTACTTCCAGCCTCCTTGTGACTGCAATCGAGTTTCGAGACGGGTGTCCAGGCGCCTAGACAGCATCGGAAGCTTATGCTGTTCGAGCGCTGTAGGACCGATCTCATGTCAATTGTCAAGCGCACGCAGCGCGACGTGGGACGGAGTTTGTGTGCTGTCGGACGCGGGGACGTTGAGCGCTGGTCTCGGGTCGAGAAGTACACTGTGCAGGCCGAGAGTGCAATATGTATACGGTAGCAGTCCAGAGGAAGAAGAGAACAATAGTGCTGCAATGATGATGAAGCGATGTATGTGTAGTGCTAAGAATCGGGCGCCAAACTGGGCACGCCTCCCAGGCTTGCGCACCTGGTCTGTCCACCGTCAGCGTCCGACAGCGCCTCGAAACGCACCACCACCACCTCGCTCGCTCTCCATCGCGCCGCCCGTCGGCTCCGCGTCGCGCTCCCGCCGCCCGTCGCCGGCACAGACGATGGTCACACAGTCCTCCGTCGCCCAGCACACACAAGACCCGTCCGACCCCCCGCCCGCCGAACCCGCCCCCGCGCCCCTGCCCCGTGGCACTCCCGCACGCCCCCGCCCGATGTCTATGCCACCTAACTCATATACTCCCCCGTCTGAGCGCGGACGCGACGAGCGCCCAAGCGCGAACGGCAACAGCGCCGCCTCGACTCGCCGCGCGGATGGCTCAAAGTCGCGCACGACGAACCGCATCCTTGGCGACTACACGCTGTCCAAAACTCTCGGCGCGGGGTCCATGGGAAAGGTCAAGCTCGCACATCACAACGTTACCGGCGAGAAGGTGCGCCGTTCGTCCGCACGACCTGTCTCTCGTTTCCGTGTCTCTCGTGCTTCCGCAGCGGGAGGCGCTTCCGGGCGCCCCGAGAGGCGGGGAAGCTATGGATGTCGATGCATAGGGCTGGGAGGGCGTAGGTTGGATGGAGTGGGCGGTTGGGTGGCGCTGCGGCGGGGAGAGCATGCGCATCAGCGCGCGGGTGGGGCGGGCGATTCCGCCCGATGACCGAGCCCTGCCTTTGTGTCGGCCAATGACGACCGTTGGAGACTGTCGCCGGGATCGCGAGGGCGAGTGTATGCGACTTATAGGGCGCGCCTGTTCTACGGCGGCCTGCGGGGCCCCAGCGGGACAGGTCGCGCACATCACCCTCGTCATCCCTGCTGCGCGACGTTACGTGCTCTTAGCTGTCCGCGCCGCATGTTGTGGGGCGCCGGACTCATTTTAACTCTGGCGTTGTACGCCTTCAGCCTTCGTGTCTGCGTATGGCACGAGCCTAGGTCTAAGGGCTTTCTGCCGACCTCCGTACCCTGGCTGCGTTTACCGGAGGCACTGCGCCGGTGCAACACCCACATCTATCATAGATATGGCTTGCTCCTTGTCCTACTTGCGGTAGACCGCTGTTCGCATCTTGTCCTCTACGAGCCATCCCTTTCTCTTTTCCATTGCAGCAGTTGATTGTCGTTCGACTGACCGACACTGCCCCTCAGCTCGCGGTCAAGATCTTGCCCCGCGTCACCCCCGCTGTGCTTCCGCCGGGCACGTCTCCAAACGATCCCGCCGCGAAACAGGCGCAGAAAGATGCGTCCAAGGAGATCCGGACGCTACGCGAGGCCGCGCTGTCCCAGCTCCTCTACCACCCCTACATCTGCGGCATGCGCGAGATGATCGTGCACCAGCACCACTACTACATGGTCACGGAATACATCAACGGCGGCCAGATGCTCGACTACATCATCTCGCACGGCCGCCTGCGCGAGCGCGTCGCCCGTAAATTTGCGAGGCAGATCGGGAGTGCGCTTGAATACTGCCATAAGAACAACGTCGTCCACCGAGGTGCGCAACAGTCCGTCCGCCTGATATCCCGTTCAGTCCCGTGACCCGCCTGCCCCTGAAATAGATCTCAAGATCGAAAATATTCTCATCTCACACACGGGTAACATTAAGATCATTGATTTCGGTCTCTCGAACCTGTACGACCCCCTGGCCCACCTCGGCACGTTCTGTGGTTCGCTCTACTTTGCTGCGCCAGAGCTGCTCAATGCAAAAGCATACACGGGTCCCGAAGTCGATGTATGGAGCTTTGGCGTCGTGCTTTATGTCCTTGTATGCGGCAAGGTGCCTTTCGATGACCAGAGCATGCCCGCGCTGCACGCGAAGATCAAACGTGGGCTCGTGGAGTACCCGGTTTGGCTCAGTGCAGGTACGGAGTCTCTATCTGTGTGTCCATCTGATAGTGATCTGTGCGGCGCAGAGTGCAAGCACGTACTATCTCGCATGCTCGTCACGAACCCGGCGAACCGCGCCCCGCTCTCGGAGATCTTGGCTCACTCCTGGATGGTGCGTGGCTTCCCGGGCCCACCCGACTCACACTTGCTGCCGCGTACACCCCTACGCGCGGACGAGCTCGATCGGAACATCATCCGGAAGATGACGGGCTTCGAGTTCGGGACGGACGAGGAGATCGAGCGGCGGCTCGTGGCTATTCTGGACAGCGAGCAATATGCGCGCTCTGTGCAGTATTGGGAGCGCAAGAACCGCGGGTTCGGCGACAGCATGTCCAACTCGTCTCTCGCCGTGTCGTCATACGACAGCCGCGCGGACCTTGCCTCTGCCACAGCCTCCGCTACGACGCCGAGCAAGAAGAGCAAGCGCTTCTCGGGCTTCGACTTTTATCGCCGCAAGCTATTCTCGCCTGCGTCCTCGCCGCCGCCGTCCACGCCCGGCTCGCCGTCCAACTCACAATCACACCTCGCGAACCCATCTATGTCCGACATGCGCGAGCCGACGGATCCGACGCGCGGGTACCACCCGCTGATCAGCATCTATTACCTCGTCCGCGAGCGCGCCGAGCGCGAGCGTGTCTACGGGCCAGGCCACTTCGCGTCCTCGCAGCTCAGCCTCGCACCGCCGCTGCCACCACCGCTGCCGGAGGACGCGCTCCGGCCCACGATCCAGGTCACGCTGCCCAGCCCAGCGAAGGAACCGTCCGCGAAACCGAGCTACGATATGCCGCTCCCGCGCCTGCCTGCGCCCGCGACGAGCCATTACTCGGGATTGTCGTACGACGCCGCGCCGGGGAACAAGACGCCGACGGCTGCAGGCTTCCCGCAACCGCGCGCGCGCGACGCCGGCGAGGAGCTGCCCGGCGTCGTGTCGGCGCCACCAGCGAACGCGAACGCGGGACCGAAAGGTAGCATGACGCTGCCGCGCGCGCCGCCGGCGTCGACGCACCGGCGTAGCCACTCACTCAGCCAGCGGCCTGGCTCGACGACGGTCAATAGGATGTTCGGCGAGAATGGGCTCGAAGTCCCGCGCACGGCGGGACCAGAACTCGCGAGCTTCGCAGAGAAGATGGAAGAGGAGCCGCTCGGCGCGCCGGCGCTCGCTGCATCGCAGTCGCAGCCGCCTGCGCACGCCGCGCAGGCGCATTCGCCGGTAATCAGCTCGTCGCAGTCGCACCCGCCGTTGACGCCCATTGCGCCGGCGCACACGGAGCGCGAGAGGGAGAGGGACGAGGTCCCGCTAAGCCCCGGCGCCAACCTGGTGAGGAAATTTGGGAGCCTGCTCGGGACGGGGACGGGGAGCGTGCGGCACCGTGAGCGCGCGGACGGCGAGAAGGGGAGCATAAGGCGGGCGAGCATGTTCACGGCGCGCGGGTCGAGCCCGCGAACGAGCTTCGAACGAGATGCGGAGAAGGAGGCGATGAGAGAGAGGGAGAGGGAGAGAGAGCACGCGGAGACGGACGTCGAGGGCGTAGCGAAGAAGCAGCACAGACGCGCGGCGACGATTCTGGATCCGTCGGGACGTGCGTCGAGGCATGAGCGGCGCTCGAGCACCGGCGGCGCGCTGCTTTCGCAAGTCGGCGGTACGATTGGGAGACACCGTCGGCCGTCGACGGGTAATGGGCCTGGCGGAGCAAGTCTGAGGCCGCAGGGGCTGAGGATCGGGCGGACGGATGAAGAGGATGAGGATGGGGCGGCGGTGGAGGAGGACGAGGGAGAGGAGGCGGGACGGGGTGCTGTCACGGATGCAGAGGCGGCGGAGAAGGAGATGAAGCCGGTGTTCATGAAGGGGCTCTTTAGGTGCGTTCGCCTCTCCCCGGTGTTCCATTCTCAACGAGCTGACGGACCGCGCGGGGCAGCGTCGCGACGACGACGACGAAGCCGCCCGGTGTGATCAAGGCGGATATCCGCAAGGTGCTCGACAGGATGCAGGTCCAGTACCGCGAGACCAAGACGGGCTTCGAGTGCATCCACTTGCCATCGATCGACATATCCTCGCTCGGTGCGGATCCGGCACTTACTGCGGCGCGCACGAGCCGGCATCGGAAGCAGGGCTCAGCGGACTCACGCGCGACGGGCACGCTGGCGCGCAAGAGCTCGAAGCTGTCGTTCGGCGTCGGCGGGAAGAAGAGTGCGGAGCACGCGCAGGGTCCCGCTACTGCCGCCGGGGACAGCGTGCGCGAGAAGGACTTGCCTGGCCGGCCGTCGGGCGTCGCGACGCAGAGCAGTGGGAGCAGCTCGTTCTTCAATGTCTCGAGCAATACACACACCGTCATGCCGGAGAACTCGAACCTCGTCGACGACGCGGGCAGCCCGACGCCGACGGCGGAACAGGCCGACCCCAAGAATCTCCCGCCACTACCCGCGGAGCTCGGATACGCGCAGCAAGCGCAGACCTCCTCTACGACGACTCCTGGTCCGGCGCCGCTGCCGACGGGCGAGGTCGACCGCGCGGTGTTCGAGAGTATCGGCCAGAACACGCTCGCGGTGAGATTCGACATCAACGTTGTCAAGGTGCCCTGGCTGCCTCTGCACGGTCTCCAGTTCCGCAGAGCGGGCGGCGATGGGTGGCAGTACCAAATGCTCGCGCGTCGCGTGCTCACCGAGCTCAAGCTATGACGCGGCGCGTGCCCCGCCCGCCGGCGCCGGGACGCCGCCTGCGGGGCCGCGATCGGACTGTATTTATTCGCGCGCATGGATCGTACAGCGCTTCTCTCTCCTTCTCTTGCTCTCGTCTTCCTCTACATCATCATCACCATCATGACCTCTACATGCTGAAACCACGCTACGCTATCGGTACAGTTCACAGTTTGGTTATCCGGCGGTCCCGCAGGCTCTCTCCCGCTCCCTCTTTCGTCTTCGCGCTTTATGCTAAGCTATCATAGGCAGTTGCCGGTGCTTGCTTTCTGCTTCCTGACATGACATGACATGACCGTGGCGTGCTCGTGTATGTTTGTTCGTCGCGTTCTCCTATCTGCTAATTTCGCCTGCTCGCTTACCCCTTTCTACTTGTTTGGTCGATCGTTGCATAGGATCCTCTACGTCGGACGTCTTTCACTGCGTGAGCCCGAGATCCGGGGGTCTATACTGTGACCTCGTGACTTCATATAATGCGGCTACGGGCCAAGTCAGACGCGGTGCCGCTAGGAATTTTTGCGTTCGGGGTTCTCCCGGATGGTACACTTCACGAGCAGAGAATGCCGCTAGAGCTAGGGAGGTACAGCAAGCGTGTATTCTATGTAGGAGAAAAGAAGATGGTAGAGGTTTTCCCACGGATTTTCAACCGGAGACGGACATAGTGCCAAAGGACCTTAGACAGCAGTCTTCTTCTTGAATCAAATGTAATGTATAACGTCAGCGGGCCCGGGGGAACCTCACCTCCTCGTACATCGTGATACTATACAAGCGACCACCGTGGACAGGAAATAATACACAAACAAAAGCAAATATACAAACTATACAAGTGGCAGGGTGACGCCAGAGCCGCACCGGAACGGGAGAAGGGATGGGGCGTGACGTGGCATGTATGCTACCTATGACGACGACACGATCCACACTGGGGGAGGGTGCAAGCACCTGTGATGGGACCGTAATGTACGAGACTGTGCGGGAGGGGACGGAGGAACTCACTCTGGGAAGAGGAAGATGCCGGCACGTAGGGCACTGGTGCCAGCGGGGGAAACGCCTTAGACCAGTCTTACCACCTTACGTTCAGAACTCTCCCTTTTTGCTCTCCACTGCATCAACTCCGTGGGCCGCCAATCCAAGGGCGCAGCCTCTCCCGGCTCCCCTGGCTCCCCGACCCTGGGCGACAGGTCTGCGTTGTCCTCCAATCTCTCAGCCGTTGCTGTCGCTAGCGATGCCACCGCTCTCCCCAAGCCCACCCCCGACGAGTACGAGAGGACTTCTTGTTACAACGGCATCGCTAGAGATAGCGATCATCCGGAACTGGTCTACCGTACGGATTACAGCACTACACACTTTCCCAAGCCCGCTGGCACGCACTTCCATCTCCCTGTTAAGTCGCTTCGTGGCGTCTATGACATCCCACTCAATGGTGTCTGGGACACTGTCGGTCCCGAGATTCGTGACCTGATCAAGGCTCGGGAGATTAGATGGTCATCCATCGATTCAGACCCTGCGCGCTTCTTCACCCACGGACCGCTGGGAGAGGAGAAGGGCAGTCTTGGTCCCGTTGTCGTCTGGATCGGTGTTCTTCCTGGCTCTACTTCCTCCGATACTGCAGACGCTGTCTCTCAAGAAATCCTTGAAATTTTCCCAAAGAATGGAGTCGAGGATGCTGTTGTCGAACGGCGAGAGGCCGTCCCGCAGAAGTTGACAGGTCTACCCCTTATGCGCCACGTTGGCAGCGATGACGCTACCCACCACGTCTGTCGTTTTCTCACTGCTCTTCTTGATATTCCTCGTGCATCCGGAGAAATGGAAGAAGAGGACGCCCAGGGCACTTTAACTCTTTGGTTCCATGAGAATAAGGACAAGAATGGTAACCCAAGCAAGAATGTGTTTGGCGTGAGCAATTGCCGTGTCCTTCGCAAGGACACCGCCGTCGATTGGGAGCACAGACGCGGCGCCCGCCCCAATCACGTTCGCGTCTGTGGAAAGCGTCGATTCCAGCGTGGGTTTGACGAGATTAAGAAGGCCGTTAGCGATCACGGTATTATGGCTGACCTCTGGGCTCGAGAGATTGTAAAGCTGCAGCAGGAGGCACCGGATGCAGAGACTAGGAATCAATCACCAGGACTCAACGAAAGCTGGACGACGAGATCACGCGAGAATGGTCCAGCATTAAACTTCACCGCGACATTGGTCAGGTTCAGTATGCTGTACGCATCACGGTTGGCGTCGGGGGTGGCACGCGGTATACGTCGGACTGGGCTGCATTCTTGGCGTCTGAGGCGAAGGTCAGGCAAGAGTTCGAGGGCAACGTTGTTGATCTCGGTGCGTTTCGACTCATTTTTCTCATATTCACCTCGTCTAACGAAAACGATCTTATCCAGAATCCAAATTTTCGCCTCCGGAGCTTACCGAGATGTTCTAACCTCGCGGTGATGACGTTCTAACCACCTTCAAGTTTCCCGACGAGAGGAAGCTTCGGATCGAGGGTTGTGCTACGAAAGAGGACCTCGATAACCGTACAGAAGTCGACAGCGAAGGCCGGCGCTACTTCGTCAAGGCGGCAACACTACTGACCTCACCGTCGGACACTACGCAGGGCTTGTATCGTTCACTCTCAACGAAGTCGGCATCGAGTCCGTCGAACTCGGCATCTACAACTTCGGTTTCAAGAGTACCGAACCCTTCCCCGCCAAGGGGGACTCAGGATCCCTTGTCTGGTACACGAAGAACGGGAAAGCATTTATCGTCGGTCAGCTCCACTCTGGGCACAACAAAGGTGGCTCGACGAGCAACCATGTTACGTATTGTTACCCTGGTTGGTACCTCTTGCAGCAGATCAAGAAGTTCAAGTACGCCGACTTCTACTCCAAGACCTGGTCATCTTGAGAACAAGATAATCGGCTTTCTACTCTCCATCTCCACGCTCCTTCTTCTACGACTCGTTCTACTTTCTCGGCGCTTGATCATCTATTAGTTGGTTTTCGGTGCGGACGGATGGCTTGATCACTAGATGGCAATATGGGTTCGTGTGTTTTTTGCGTCACCCTTTCGTGCACATGGCTGACGACATTGAAGTTTTGACATTCGCCAGCCATCCCACAGTGTCTTCTGCAACCCTTTACCTTCCACTATGCTCCATCATTTTCATTTCTGCGGTATTTTTGTTTTATGGACTCGTCCCCTTCCCTGTATGTGACATTTCCCACCTTTGTGGCTGCGACGTCTTCGCCTTCTCCCCAATCACTATCTTTTCTACTTGTTTCTTTGCTGCCTGTTATTTGCTCCCTGGTTGTTGGTTCAGATGCGTGTTTTTACTATTGATTTGCAGTTGCCGTTCGTTCCTTTCTCTGTAGCATCCTTTCATACTCGTAACTGACTATCTTGACGTCTGGGTCTTATGCGAATCTGCACACTTCATTTGTCCCTTCGACTTGGACTCGTTTCGGCCCTCTACGCCCGTTATTTATCTATTGGTTGCCGGCGGTGATGGATGCCTTGGCCATTGAATCGCTGATTTGGTACGATTCCCTGTCCTATGTCACTCATTCATACCAATGACTGACGACTTTGGTATGTAGGCTTTGGATGCGTGAACTCGTCGTTTCCTGTAAGTCTTGTTCTCTCTCTCTTCCATACTCTGTGCAGTTCATTGATTTCACTGACGATCTAGGCCTCGAACTCGTGGTTTCTTCGCGTTGATCCGGCGAGAGCTGCAAGATTCTTGTTGATGTGCTTCTCAAAGTCGGCACACTCTTCAAGCTCACTAGGCTGCAAAGAGGAAGCAAGTACAGCCCCGGCCAAGCATGGCGTGGCCGTTGCTGCTGTCGCGTCGGCATCTCCCGCAAGTCTCGGCATGATCGACACAGGAGCTCGGGATGTCGGAAGGCTTCGCACCCAATTCGGTCACGTCGCCAAAAAGAGAAGGCCTGGAAGGCCAATAGATTCCATGCGAAGTCTCAAGAATTCCAAGAACGACTGTAAGTTACCCGAAATTTACGGCAGTGAACTCGACTAACATGGACGGAAAATATTCTGTGACCGTTTATAAGGGTATTGCGATAAAACCGTCTTTACCGACCGTTGCGTGCCTGCCCAGTCTAAGACCTAGTTCAAACCGCCGGACTATGGACCGACTGACTTAAGGCGTTCATCGTGATTCCTAGCCTCTTGAATACTTTTCACTGGTTGTCGGTGCCCGTGTCAGGTTGCACAGGAGCATTGCGACAGGTGCGTGCTCGCTTTCAGTGTCCAGCACTCGCTGACATGTGTCCCCGCTCAGGGTACAACACTTGTTTGAAACCTCTGGCCATGTTTAGATACACCCCGGAGTACGTCGAGGTAGATGCTTTGCCCATCCCTCGAGTTGAATCTCGGCATGAGACTATACACCACTTGGATATCTACTATGCTCGCCAGGAGACGAGGCTGAATGTCGCCACCTCTACACTATCTCCAGGTGCGTCCGCAAAAGCCCACCATTACATACGATTCCAATAATGATGCGGAGCTAGAAGTTTCGAAAACGCGCGCTTTGCGGCAAGAGAGCTCGCTCCTCGTCTCTCCCGGCACAGCCATCGAGCCACAGCCTGGTTCAAGCGTAAACTGGTGGCCATATCCTTCTTGGAGTGGTGCGGCAGGGTTTGGCTCGCCGACTCTTTCGGCGTCAACTGCGTCTCCGATCGTTTCTCCTCCAGACATTCAGAATCCTCAAACTTTGCCTGCAATCATCACTGCCTCCAGATCGTTACCATCGACATCTCTGGGTGCCATGTCGCCGCCTGCTCCGCTTCCATCCGGTGTAGCTCCTTCCGATTTAGTTTTGTCCACTGCAGTGCCGTCGCTCACATCTTCCCCTATCTTGCCCACTTCTATGCCGGTCTCGAGCTCCGCCTCAGTTACCGGACGTGCATCCTCGAGTGTAGGCACAGCGTCCAGAATTTCCATATCCGCCTTACCGCCGGCGTCTAGTGATACCACAGTCCAGACATACGCACTTAGTTCTCCTGCCCGCTTTAAAATCATTTACCTCACGCCGCTCTTCGTTCTCGTGGGCTTAGCTTTGGGCGCTCTCACGTCCATCCTTCTCTTCCGGTGGTATCGCCGTCGCTCAAGTCCGTACGGGAATCTGCCATTGCAGCCCGGACCGCCCTACGAACCGCCGGAAGCCGAGTATTCCCCCGTATTCAACGATGCGGTGCGGGTCGACCTGCCCACGGACGGGTTGGAAAAGCAGACAGCTCATCCCACCCCGGAACGCTCTTCCAGTCGCACACCTTCGCGTCGTCCGACCATGTCAACAACTCATTCCACTCGATCGCCAAGGCGCTCGAACACGGCCTCATCACAGCCATTCCTTTCTCTTCCGACACTTGGTGACCGTTCGGACTCGCCCAGTGTTTATAGCGAGGGCGCGCAGACGCGCTCCAGTTCACGGGCGACCTTCATCACCGCAGGCCGCCAGACACCGTTCGACGGCCTCTACGAAGGGCACCGGAATAAATCCTTCCGCCGCGGCCTCGTGAAGCGCATCGCGTCCGACTCGAAAGAAGCACGCGGCCACTCGCAGATTCAGGCGAGCGATCCGGAGCTGGGTGCAAGTGTTCACCATGAGCATAGCCAGGGCCAAGACGACAACGAATCGCACACGCCGCTCCTCGATGTCTACCCTAATCTTTCGGGGGACATATCTGGTCCCGGTTTTTGTATTGCGGAGGAGGATCCTATCATTCCGAAATCGAGATGTCCAAGCGTCCACACATCGCGAAGTATTTGCACATCTGGTGACAAAATTGACGCTCAGTCCAACGGCGAGCCTACCTCTGTGTGGCTCGCATGGACGCGCAGTTGGTCGGCCACCTCCCTCGGTCACCCCACGCCTTCCGATCGATACACACCCGCCCCTGCGCGTAGGACACCTGCGAAACGCGAGGCTAGCACTCACAGAAACACACCTAGCCCGACGCCACCGCATAAACACCCACACGCGAATCTTCCCGCGAGCCCACCGCTTATCCGTTCGCCGCAGCTCGACGCCGCACTCACTTTTGGAATGACTGGCCACGTAGATCGTCTGGTGCCCTCGGCGCCGTCCGCCCCGGAGCCGCTTCGCTTCGACAAGACGAGACGCAAGGCGCGCACGCTGCATGCTACGAATCCCCCATCGTTGCCGTATCCGTCGACAAGCGAGGACTCTCCATATCGCGCGCGGCTGACGAAGTCGCCTCCTGCGCGGCCGCGCGGAGGGAGGTCTGTCGAGCGCGGCCGCTCGGATGCGTCAGAAGACATGCTGCGGCCGAGTAAGCGCGCCATACCTCCAGCTGAACGACATGCGCTACGAGAGGGCGCGGTGGAGCGTGTGGAGGATATCGTTGTGAGAGGCTATGCAGTACGCGGATTAATGGCGGTCGAGGATGAAGTGGACTATCGCGGTGGGATTGAGCAGAGACTGGGAACATAGTCGATAAGGGATACGCTAGCCTGAACGTTCTTTCATCAAGTCATGTACAGATCTATTATTCATGTAAGGCAATATGCGTACCTGTACCGTACCTAATCAGTCGTCCCCTCGTAGACGCTCGGAAAGAGGGAAAGAGGTGATCTTGAGCCACGTACTCGCGTTTGACGGGGTGATACTGGGTGATTGCGAGACGAATCCACCACGGTCTCTCAGGCTGCTAGTGGTGCAGAGTATGACGGGCTTTTCCACTCGCGCTCATCATCGCGACAGCCCCCAGGCTCCAGGGCGGCCACCAGCACCGTATCTCATTGAATCACAATGCGCCACGTATTGGATAATTGTCGTGAACGGTGCTTATGTCCTATCTAGATGGCGCATATAGGCCTTGGCTCACAGAATCCACAGTAGACAGGCTTCCCCTCGAGATTCTAAACCTTGTACTCTCTTTCCTCCCCCAGGCCCCCTCCTCCAGCCGCCGCCATTGTCATACGAAACAAACAGGGTTGTGCCGCACTGGTCGACTTTTGCCTCCGACTTTCGCGTCGCCCTTCGTCGTCACGGTCGTCGGCACGGGCTCGCGTGCGCATCTTCCGTCCCAAGTTCCGTCCTTCCCTCCATCCCCGTTCGCGCAACAAATGCTCCTCTGCGCTTCCCGTTTACGCAGCTTGTGTGACGTTCCGGGTCTCCTGAGCCTCGCCCCCGTCACACCGCCGCAGAACGCGAAGCAGCCCGGATAGCCCGGACTCTGAGTCCGCGCGCGTGTCCCGCTGTCGCGTGACCGCGTTCGCGCGGCTCCCACGGCAGCCGCCCTGAGCTAAGAAAGGTCCGAGAGGCCCGGGCGTTTATCGGACACAGCCTAACTTGCCACGTATATACCTGGCACTGTCGCATCCTTCGTTCCCAGCCCTGTCCTCGGCTATTGTCCTCTGCTCAACTTTGAGCCTCCTGAGTTCTATCCGCGGATTTCTGAGCCACAGCCGTCTTGCCATTGCTCTAACCTTTGTTCTTTATTCCGGTGGCGAACGCATGGCAACGAAAGCAGTGGCTACGCGTGCTATTGTCCTTCCATTATTTGCCCAAATTTGGGACAACAAACAACAACCATGCCCTCCTTCGCCACCTGGCTGCAGCTATTTAATGACAATTCTATAGCACGACCACCTTAACATCACCCACACTCCGCCTTCAGCCGCCTTATCTTTCCTATCCTGTAGCCACCCAGCTTGCGAGTACTATGCCTCGTGTCACCGCCGCAGCTCTTCCGACCATGGATAGTCCTGCCCGCAACACACGCGCTCAGACCGCGCAGGCCGCGAGAGCAAGCACCGGTCTCACAACCACAAGGAAACGCGGTCATGGTGAAATTGACAGCTCTCCTCTGACTACCCCTGGACGCGCTCTGCGCCGCAAGAACCTCCCATCACCCAGCATACTTGAGAGCCCAACACCGGCTGTAAAGAAAGGAAAGAAGACATCCATTACGAGGAGGCTGCCCGACAAGGTCGCTACCGAGAAGCATGCCATCGACGGCGTGATCGCTACTCAAGCTGGCCAGCCTCCTAGAAAGAAGGCGCGCGTCGCTAAACCCGCTCGAGAGCTTCTGGCAGGCGGTGACGCGCTCATTCTCTCGAAGATAGCGGTTGAACCGGACGATACCTCTCATTCCGAGGCGACCCAGTCCATAGTTGCGAAGAGGAGGAAGGCGGAAGGTACATCTCTTATACTCCCCCCCATTAGCCTTGTCCTTTCCCCATGCTATCCTTCACGCCGCATCGCGTCTTCATCATACCCTCCTTTTGTTTAATAATTTCATTGACGCGTGTGCCACCAATTCCTGTATCGCCGTTGCCTACGCAGCGTGCTGATCCCTTTGTCTAGAGACGTCAGCCGATGAAGGACCATCTCCAAAGCGCGCAAAGCCAAACGTGGACGAGTCCGTGCGCTGTAGCGCCACAGCTGAAAACTGTACGCGCTCCCATAGCTCGTCCAATGCTGTGGCTTCGTCCTCGCGCCTGAACACGTCTGCCGAGGGTCCCATCCCACCGACTCCGCCTGCCCGTGCCCCTGACGCGATGCAAGATGAACTAGAGGTGTACGGCCTCCTGTGTTCCTCCGCTTCTTCCGATCCTGAGTTCAAGGAACCTAGCACTGTCGAGACGTCGTGTTCCGTCCCCGCGCCGTTGTCTTCGCTTACCGGTACCCCTACTCCCACTCCTTCCTCCACATCTCTCCCTACTCCGGCTCCCCCACTCGTCGACCCCGAGATGCTCGACTGCATCAGAGAGTGTGAGACACGCAACGTCAAAGCATACTGCGGCATGTGGTCAAAGCCCGCTCCTCGCGACCGCGACCCGGAAAAGATCGCGGTGGAGCTGGCTGCGAATGGGATCAAGGTCCGTGATTACGCGTGCCAGGCGCCTTATGTCCTCCCTCCTCAGCCACCGCTTGTTCCGCCCGCGCCAACACTGGTCAGCGTCCCACCGGAGCACAACCAGGGAAAGTACAAGTGGAGGGTGGTCTCGCGTCAGGCTCTGTGTCACACGCTTCTCAGTTATGGGTCAAGAGTCAGCGAGACGGACATAGAGCAGGGGAAAGATGTCATGTCCGAGTTTGACGAGGGGTCCATCGCCTGGGAAGCTAAGAATCGCAACGTGGACAGCGCTGGTCTTCCCCGCATCTACTTCGCACGTGAGATGTCTCCCGAGCAGACACGGACGGCTTTTCCTGGGTGCGCGCTTCTGCAAGGAATCGGCGTCGTGTTCCGCAGCTCGCCGAAAGGAATGGAGGCGGACTTTATCACGAACATCTCCGGGAAGTTCTTCATGCACCGACTGGAATCTTTCGAGGACTTCCACAGTTTTCACGCGATTAACGCTGCCCGGCAACTCGGGATTGAAACCGGATACGACCCGAAGACGATGCATGAAGTAGCACATGATGGATTTCGTAGGTCTTTTCTTGCGGTAACCCGGGTACAAGGGTTGCTTACATCGTCTATAGGCAAACTCTTAGAGCTCCAAATCGAGAGGGAGGCAAGGGGCGTCTCGATCCCGGAGATCTCGGACGATGATGGTACGTTTCGCTCTCGACAGCACGTATCCACTCATACAGTCTCTCAGAGTCTGACTATGACTCAGATGACAGCGCTCCGGCCTCTAGGCCCAGTGAGCGCTCATCCTCATTGTCACAGATAGCTCCAGACGAAGAGCAGCGGAAACTGTACACCAACATCGAAGCCGCGCTCCGTAAGGGCGAACTGTCCGCCGAGGAGCTCGCAGCGAGCTCGCTCACCGCCGACGAACTTCGCGGCGTCGAGGGTTTGCGCGAGATCCGGCACGAGCTCGACTTATACTATGTGCGGCTCGGACGCTTCGAGGAGAAGAGAGCTGTGCAGCGTTCTAGGATGAGTCCCGATCAAGTCGTCGACGATATTGCGCAGCGTGTCGTCCGGGCGGCCATTCAAGATCTTGGTAAGAGCTTGAAGGCAGCCTTCGTTCTCCAAAATCAGGAGGCGGTGGCAAAGCTCTTTGCGCGCGTGCCGCCGGATGTCTGATGTGGAGGTTGATGGTGTGTTCTCTGTGCCTCCTTTCATTGGTTGTTTCCTGGTGTCCATACAATATGTATATGCCTCGCCTATGGTGTATTCCACAATTGAGCTATTTCCATCGTTCCGGGCGTAGTATATCTACCGATCGCCATTCAAGGAGCAAGGCGCGTCTTATTCAGCCCTAGTAAGAATCCACGTGATCGCGTCAAAGCGATGCAGGCGATGCTAAACCCGTCGTCTCGGACCGGTGACCTTGCTGTTTATCCTTCACTCTACATCTTCGTCTATTACACCGTTGAGCGAGGTAGTGCTCATACTACTTCGCGGATAGTAGGCAACGTAGAACGCGGGAGACGGTTCTTGTTTGGAGGTGCCTCAGAAAGTGCGCACACTGCTTTGCTTCGCCTAGCCACGTTTAAGCTCAGACTAGGCTGTTGTCTCGCGGCCTGCGATGTTTTCCCGAACGGCCTGGCCGCTGCTGTATCTTGCCACCCTTCATGTCGCTGGAATATACCTTTTTACTCGGGGGTTTTTGCTGAGCCGACTCTCCCTGGCCACTGTCTCCGCTTGCGATGACTCTGCGTGCACACTTCCTCCAACACACAAACGCGCTATCGTGCTAATTATCGATGCTTTGCGTTTCGACTTTCTTTCACCAGATCCGCCTGAACCACACTCGCCATACCACCACAATGTCATCACCCTTCCCCGCGAGCTGACTGCCAAATACCCGCGCAAGTCATTTCTGTTTCATGCCTATTCGGATCCTCCGACGACAACACTGCAGCGGATTAAGGGAATTGTCACGGGGTCTCTTCCTACCTTCATCGACATGGGCCATAATTTTGGAGGCGCAACGATAGATGAAGATTCACTTGTGAAACAGTTTGTGGCAGCGAATAAGACTGTGAGTTTGTGCATGCAAAGGGCTCGGTCTGAATTTGACTTGACGCAAGCCCACAGGTTGCGTTCATGGGCGATGATACCTGGCTGACCGTTTTTCCTGGCTCGTTTCACCCCAACATGAGCTACCCTTTTGATTCATTCAATGTTGAAGATTTGTACACCGTCGATAACGGCGTCATCCACCACCTCTTCCCTCTCCTCACAGACCATCCTCACGCGCACGACTGGGACTTGCTCATTGGCCACTTCCTCGGTGTTGATCATGTCGGTCATCGCGTTGGCCCCGACCATCCCACTATGCTCACCAAACAGCAAGTTATGAATGAGGTTCTGACAAATGTCGTCGAGGTCTTGGACGATGACACGCTTCTCGTCGTGATGGGCGACCACGGGATGGACCGGAAGGGAGACCATGGAGGGGACGGCGACCTCGAAGTCGCCGCAGCGCTATGGGTTTACTCAAAAGGAAAATATCTGTCGTATGGAGACGACTATGTGCCGCAACAGCTGTTACCCACGATCCTCTTCCCGGATGCAACAGTTCCGCACCGGTTTGTGCAACAGATCGATCTTCTCCCATCCCTTGCGCTACTCCTCGGTCTCCCGATTCCATACAATAATCTCGGCACCGTCATACCAGAGCTCTTCTGGCGGGACAGGAACGGTAAGGAGTACGCTCGCGCTCTCGAGCTCAATGCGCAGCAGATCGAGCGCTATCTTTCCACATACCGCGCAAGCCCATCAGGCGGCGAGCTCGACTCCGTTTGGGGTGATCTGCAGGCGGCGTGGATCAAGGCGTCTGATCCACGGTCCGTCAATAAGATCCATGATCTGGTCACTTTCACGCGGCTCGCATTGGAGACTTGTCGCTCGCTTTGGGCGCAGTTTAACGTCGTTCTCATTGGCTATGGCCTTACCATTATTTTCCTAAGCATCGGAGCGGGTTGGGGTCTCTTTCGCGCTAGCGGCAAACGAGCGGATGTTTGGGCTAAGATCATATTCAAACTCCATATGCCGCTCTTTATCGCGAGCGCGGCAGGTATTGCGATAGCCGGCTCAAGTTTTGTTCCTCTACAAGCTTTTGAAGTGTTTGAAGGTGTTTCCCTGCTCCAGCACACCCTGTTCAGCACAGCCACAGCGGGCAGCGTCGCAGTTATCCTTATTACCGGCTTCCCTAATTTCCATCCCTCGTTATCGCTCCTGCCCCTGCTGCTCCACCCGCTCGCATTCCTCTCGAACTCATACACCTTCTGGGAAGATCGTGCCGTCCCTTTCTTCCTGCTCACCAACCTCATCTCCCCCCTCCTGACGGCATTATACTCGCCGCAAAAGCACCTCCGAAGACGGATCCTTTCCTTCGGCTTGCTGTACGCCGCCTGTGTACGCCTTATGGCGGCAAGCACTGTCTGCAGAGAAGAACAACACCCGTGGTGTCACATGACCTTTTTCTCTGGTGGTACCGTCGCCGAGCCTCCCCGGCTTATCGTCTGGGTCATTGTCCCTACTTGCCTCTTCGTCCCATGGATCATACGGCGCGTCCTGGCAATATCCAAATCTGATCAAGGCGTTGCCCGTCTCTTCCTTCCATACGGCTTAGCGCCGGTGCTCCTCGCCGGTACTGCGTACTGGATCCTCGAATGGTTCGACACTGCACAGATCCTCGGTGACGAGTACGATCTACGCTACCCACGCACATTAATCGCCCAGACCGCCATGAGTAGCATGCTGCTCGCAGGTGGGCTGCTCTGGCAGCTCGTTCCCGCATGCATTACTATCACACAGGAGAAGCTGCCGCCGTCCGACGGCGAGGCAACCGGCGGGGTGCAGGTTATCATTGTCGGATTCGCAAACGCACTCGGGTCGCCATACCTCATCTTTTGGTGTATCGCGCTAGGCGTCGTGTGGGTTACCACCCAGCTCACAGGCCAAGTCGTGCTTGGCCTCGCGTCTGTCGCATTGCTTGCCCATCTCGAGATCGTTGACAGCGTGAGAGACACGAAGGCACTGCTCCGGGCTTTCGACGCAAGTCCGTCAGCCGCGTTGCAGATGTTGCAAGCCCAGCGAAGTCCGCCGGTCGGCGAGGCATGCATTCAACTGAACGAGCTCGCGCCGCTGGCCCTCCTAGGCCTGCACGCTTTTTTCGCTACGGGCCACATGTCGACGATATCCTCGATCCAATGGAAGACTGCATTCATTCTGACGCCCACGGTCACGTACCCATCCTCTCCCGTCCTTGTCGCGATCAACTCCTTCGGGCCACTCTTCCTCTTTTCCCTCGCTGCGCCGCTTCTCGCCCTTTGGAACGTCGCACCCCTCGATATAGCTAAGGATCCTCCGGCCAGCACCATCCCAGCCGCACACCAGAACGCCTTGCGAGCGACTCTTGGCATGTCGTCATATTTCGCCGTCCTCCTCGCAGGTAGTGCCGTTGGAGCTGCAGCTCTACGCAGGCACCTGATGGTATGGAAAGTCTTTGCGCCACGATACATGACCGGCGCGGCGCAAATGCTTGTTGTGGACGTAGCGGTCGTGGTGAGCATGTGGGTTGGCGTAAGGAGAGTGATGGAAAAAGCCGGGACTGTGTTCCGGGGACGGCAAGCGGGAACGAGCAGTTGATCATTGGAATCGCAGGCCCCCGGTGGCTTGGGAACACCGTGTCCGCGGAGGATAAAGGTCTGTCAATGTTTAATCTGAGCCCGCTTTGTATCCTGAGCCCAACCTACGAACTAGCGTAGTTGGATCCCCCCAGAACGTGACGTTTGCGATGAAATCAGACCTGAAGGCCTGAAGTCCCAAGTGCCCGAGTAGTAGCAGTAAGCCATCAGCGCTTAGGCCGAGGCGCTCTCTGTCAGCTTCCCTGATTCTAATGACACGTTCACATTCAGTCTGATCGTTATCTCAGTCCGCTCAACTTTCCTAGTAACATGATTGCTATTGCCCTCGGTTAGGCCGGTTAGGTCCGGCTCCTTCACCTTGCTAACTTAAGTTATCTGCACCGAAATTTCTGTCTGCCTTGTCGTTCCCGCGTGCCCGCAGGTCAGAGCTATAAGGGAAGCTGACATGCCATTGAGCGCCGCTTTTCCCCCTCGCCTTGCGGCGTGTTCCTTGTCACCGCGATGCTACTTCCCTCGCCCTTTATCGTACTCTTTTTAGTCCCCATCCTACCTGCCCTAGGCGACGCGACGAATTTTACAAAGTGCTGGGCGGATATCCAAGCTGGAAACTTTGGCCAGCTCGCCCTCGACGGACTACGTGACAAGTACGGCAACCCGGTGTCGTCTCTCACCGATGCAACGGCTATCTCGTATGGCCTCTGCGTGAAAGCGTGTGGGAACGGCTCGGAAGCCTTCTCCTGGATAGACTTCAGCTCTCAATTTAGCACTTGGCTCCTCCCATGGCTTGCCCTGGTCTCTCAGCTCCCCTTTGGCTCGCAGATGCGCTCTGAGGACCTGACGTCTGTCTTCCTCGCTCTTGGCTCCCCAATGCTCGCGGCATACTCGCTAGCGATGACCGTCCTTAACGGCCAATGGATCACCCGCAGGCTTTCGGGCATCCGATACCCCAATGTCCAGCGAGCGTGGCGCGTGCTTAGTAACCTGCAGCAGTCCCCACTTCGCATCGAAATGGACCTGCTCGCGAGTCTTATCGTTCTCCCTGAGAACGACGAGTGGTGGTCAGAGCTCGAGCGTGAGCTGAACTATACGCAGACCTGGTCTGCGTCAGCGGTCTCACAGATTGCGTGGGTGGTCATAGCATATCGTACGCCGATGCCGAGGTCCGCACCGACGACGATGCTCATGTGCTCATCAGTATTCACAATCATCAACTCCCTCTCAGATGTCGGTGGCGGCATCGGCGCCCTCTTTTTATGGCTATTGCCCATCGGCATGTTAAACCAGCATATTGCAGCCTGCCACTACTTACACGATTCATAGTCATTGGATGGCTGCAGCTCTCACCCAGATGCGACTATCGGCGCGTGCGTGAAGCACTTGACCGAGCGAATGCCAAAGCCTATATTGCAACTCCTATTTCAAAGGCTATTCTCGCTGCCGAAGTCACAAACCGCCGCGCCTTCTCGCTTCTCAACGCGTACAAAGGTGACGCTGCACGTCGTGACGAAGAGGCCAGCGCTCCGATCTACAACTATGCCCGCTTCCTGCCATGGGTGGCTAATGTCGAAATAGTTGCCTCTGCCTTCGAGGCGGCAGCGGAGAAGGCGGAAGAATGTAAACCTGTCGATTACACTTCTTTCTGGGTATCCCATCGGACGAGCAGGATCTCGAGAGAAAACAGGTGTGGCACGTTGGGCCAGGTGAACGAATACGTGGATCTTGGACACTTAATGTACAGGCCGCAGTACAGGGGCTTTGACGCCGCCTTTACAACGCGGTTCGTCGTCGCGTCGCTGCTTGCGCTCTTCTTGCAATGGGGCACGGTCGGAGGCGCTATCGCCGTAGCCGTAACGTTTTTCCTACTTGATGTGTGCATTCGTCTAACGATTCTGATCAGTGGTTCACCCCTACCATCGGCCTGGGCTGTAGGAGCGCCTCGTACCTAGTATACGTGATATCAGCTACGTTCATCTGGGCAATCATGATCTCCTCCTCGTTCCTTGCCTACTACGCCGCTTCCGTACCTAAACGGCCTTCCGGGGCCCCGCCCTCTGCCCGTACCGTAGGCATCGCGGCCATTGTACTCCGAAGAGTGGGCAAACTCCTCGCGGCGCTGAACGCCATCTGGATCGTGCTCGCGTGCATGTTCCAGTTCAGCAGCTTCTACTCGCGCTGCTGGTGTAATTCGGACGTCCTCAGCCTAGGCAGCAGAGCGTACGACGTCATCTCCTTGGATGGTCAGGACGAAAGCAACATCAAATCATCATGGGTATGGGGTACGCCAGGAGTGGTTACAATAGCAAGGATGCCCGTACTGACGATCGGACAGCGGATATCCTCTCAATTGGCACTGCCGCGATATTTGAATGTGTGTCATTTCCGTGATTGCATGCAGCCGCTGTTAATTCACACCGTTCCCAGTATTCGTCTACTTGTACATTAATCCGCCCGCACCTGATCCATGAGGCGCTCTTAGCACCGATCCATGCCTACAAGCGTACATCGCCATCAACTCACCATACAGAAGCTGGCGCATAAATAGCCAACGTTTGTCTTCTTTGGAAAATTTGATCATTTCGAAGCGAGCTTCAGCTGTTGCTGTGGGTCCGCCAGTATGAATCAGGTGTACTAGTACAAGCGATGTCCGGCACGACGCTCCACCCATTCCACGGACTCGCAGCATATCGAAGTTCTCACCATCGATGCTTGTATGCCTTTTGTACTGAAGATCTCATTAACTATGCTGAAGAACGTGGTCTGACGCCTGTCTATCGTGCGGCACAAGCGTACCCGAGAAGGGTAGAGGCCCGCTGCAGACGCGGTCAGTCGACGCACTAGCTTGAACATTTTCGAGCAGCACACGTAGTATATAAAGCTCTTCGATTCCAACTTTCCATCGATTGGTATCTCTGTACGGCTCGCGTCTTTTATCTTGCGGATTTCAAAGAAAGCAAGTAAAGATGTCATATAGAGCGAGACCGTCGCCTCCGCGAGACGGCATCCAGGACATTTCCTAGTGCCGAAGCCGAATACATATTCTATTAGTGGATCGTCAATGATGCGGCAGTCGACAGAGAGATGGTGTTCAGACCTGAACGGGTTATGCTCAAAATATCGCACTGAGCCAGGGAAGAACGCCCCGACAGGGTCGGGGCATGAGAAGCGGGAAAGGCCAGATAGACTGGGGCCGGACCAAGCATTAGCAAATACCACAGCACCCTTGGAGATATAGAACGTTTCACACCGAATGTCTGCATCTGCCGTATGTGGCACACGAGACTGGGGTGCCGTCTCGGAAAACCACAGAGAAAGGATTGATGGCTTGACGCACCAAGAGGCGCCACAGGATGTATACGGACTGTCGCCATAAAGATAGCCACGATGAGATGATCTAGCTGCTCGCATACTTTGACTCGTACATGAGGGTTCTGGACCACCCATCCGTACGGCCTGTATAGGACCTGTTGCCACGCCCGCCTTCCCGTATCAACCAGTTCCGTAAGTTGCCTCCTGGGCGTCGAGCATCTACGGTGTAGACTACCGACTGGAGGTGTCGTGAGTAAGTACGCACATAATCGATTTAAATGGACGGCGGGCGGATGGACAAAGTATTTACGATCAGAGCTCCGGGAACGGCCGTGAACGGTTTGACGGAAAGGAGGTCCTCATTTATCTTGATAAAACGGTCGTCGCGGCTCCCCACGTCGTTCGTAATCGACATCCAGAACAAAAACAACGACGTACCTACAATCCGTGCACGGTGAGTAAGAGACATGGAGTAAAGAAGAGGGACGTACTCGAGGGTGTGACTCGATGTTATCGGGTCCATCAGCGACACACTCGAACAGCTTGAAGACTTTCTGTGCCTGGACATGCCTGTCCTGTAGAATAGACGCAGGTCTGAAACAGCTATCTATAACACGACGACGGCGTATTAAGTTTACAATGAGTGTACAGTGCTTCCTGTACTCTCGCTACTAGAAGCTGCGATGCTTGCGAGCAGTTTGATATATTTCCCTTTCAGCTCTGTTGAAAAATGCGCTCTAAAGCTTCGCGATCACGCGGCACGAGGGTGCACGGGAAAGGCAGAGGTCCGCTAGTATATGCACTGGTCACTCATCGCAGAATTCCTGCGAGGAAGATGACATACCGCACGGTGCCCCTTGTCTCGAATTTCACATTGATCGGTATTTCCATCCCTCTCGCGTCCTTCTCCATGCGGATTTCAAAGAAGGTGAGCACTGTCACGATGTAAAGCCAGATTGTCGCGTCCGCAAAGTGACGCCCGGGGCATTTCCTCGTGCCGTAACCAAATGCATACTCCAAATATGGATCATCGATAATGCGACCCTCAGAGGAGAGATGGCGTTCAGGTCTAAACACGTCCGGCTCGGGATACCGAACCGGGTCGTGAAGGATTGCCCTGGTGGGGTCGAAGGGTAAGAGCCAAGCGAGGACACTAAAAACGGGTTGTACCAAGCATTGCCGATGACTGATGCACCCTTAGGGATGTAGAATCCTCCGCACACCACGTCTTTATCGGGGGTGTGCTGGATGCCTGTGAGAGACCCATCGGGAAATAAGTTTGGAGGACTGATATATAACGCAACGCACCAAGAGGCGCGGTGAGATCCCAACGGAGTATTTCCATATAGACCGCCCCGATATACGGCAAGTTTGGTCGGTCGTAGAAACTGGGCATGCGCTCCCGCCCAATGACACGATCCAGTTCTTCGTGCGCTTTCGCTTGCACATGAGGGTTGAGGACCATGCAGAGGATGAAGGTCATCGAAGCGGATGTCGTCTAACCTGAAATGTGAGTATTATGTGGGAAGATTTGGAGATGTGCATTCACGGTGTCAATTGCAGCTGCAAAAAGACGATTAACGAATATGAATATAAGAGAAGCCAAAGCGAAGTGCATGGACGAACCGAAATAGGTGTTTCCAAGCCCGTCCACAAGCACTTGTTCTTTATCCACATCTTCGTCAGTGAGCTTCGACAGGCTCGTGCTAAGGATTGACTCCTTAGCCGTGCCATTTTTCTGTAGCCACACAGTCTTCAGATGGGAACAAGGAGTCTATGAACATATTTACCATTCCCTCCTTGACCCACTTGTATGGCTCGTGCACGACCTGCTTCCACAAACGTCCTACTCTTTCAACCAAATCAGCGAACTCCTGACCGAGCATCTTTGGGGGCAGGCGGCCGACTAGAAATTCCGTCATTGCACGGACATGCAAAGTTCGGAGAAAAGGAAACCAACGTATAGGCAAGGTGTTGACAATGAGCGCCCCAGGTAGTATTGTACGCGTGAAGAGATTTATAAACTCTTCGTTGTCCTTGACGAAACGGTCTTCAGAATCTTGCACATCATATCCGTAGGCAATATCCAATACGAAAGCACCTGTATACCTACAGAGATAACCATGAGGATCAATAATCGGAATGAAAAAATGGCTGCACTCTCGAGTGTGATCGAAAATCTCATCTGGCCTACTGAGGACACGTTTGAGAAGTTTAAGTATCTTGCACGTCTGGGAGTGTCTGTACATCTGCATGGCCACAGGCTTTAGACTATTCTCTATGATGCGGCGACGTTCACGCCATTCGTTCCCGTTCGTCATCACTATGTTGGATCCCAGTAATCCGGTCCTTCATTCGCATGATTTTCAGGCAAGCTGACACATGGAGGTCTGCACTCGACGCACATTTCTGAGAACTTGTGGTAAGGTCTCCCAGTGAAAGTTGCTGAGCGCTTGAGCACGATATCCCTGAGCGCCGAATGGGAATTTATGATAACAATGGTCTGGCCGAAGACCTGGAGGGAGATGACATCTCCTACGCCATATGTTATCAACGGAGGCAGGCGGGCGGAGGATAGACTATTTAACCGTATTTCTCCGACCATTTTGCGTATTGCTTCCAAGCATAATCCTCCGGAATATCAAAGGCGTTCCCTATTATTGGGAGACGCGGAGGGCCGGGAGGGAAGGGGAGGTATGATTTTCTGGAAAGGTACTGATAGATCAGTGCGAGGCAAGCTACAGTGGCGATAGCGTCAGCAAAGAGGTAGAATGAAATCATGGTCCAACCAGTGGGTGAGCGATAAACACCGAGAGCTCCTATGGCCTGGCTCTACTTATTCGCCAGCGAGAAGATATTATTAGCCAGTGAACGTGAAAGTACGGTGCCCATCTTAGACGGCGCTGCCGCAAAGGGCCAGTGGGCGCGAAGTTATGGGAGACTGCGCCAAGGATAGCGGAAGAAAGAACACCCACTGGCAGTCGTGTTGGAGCGATGACTCGGAGTGTGAGCGCGTACTACAATTGCGCTCCGACAGTTGCTCCGACAGACACCCTAAGTCGGATAACTTGCTTCCCGTACAGTAGCTGTAATCTGCGAGGGTGTAGCATAATGCCCTCCACACATACTTCTGTGATCTTCGTTTACTCCGTCAACAAAACAACTTGGATCACACTTGGGTGATGCAATCTGCTCCATTTCGGCGTGGGCCGGTTCGATGCGTTAAAACGCGACATAGGTACCAGCAAAATTGAAAACGTCTGCTCCGCCACTGGTGAGCCGCAAGCCAAAGCGGCTCTGAACACAAACAGCTCATGACACTCATCAACATAGTAGAGGACTACGTTACATGCCAGTGTGTAGCATACTACGTCCATCGGCGGAGCGAGCTTGTGGGTGCCGTGGCACAGCCTTGGTACATGACTACGTGCACATTCTTGGATGGGCCATGCATTATGTGCGCTGACCGTGAGCACCGCAACAGGATTCGATGATTCCCTGAGATTGAGTGGGCATCCCATTGCTCATCGCAGAAGAACGTGCGGTGCATATGTTTTACACCACTCTGGGTCTACGCCATCTTGTGTCCTCAGGTCATAGGAGGGACCGTATCGGAAAGCTTCAGGCGTGTGCAATTCGTAGAGGTGTGTCGTGGTCTACTCCTGGGGTTTCCCTAGCTATTAAATCCACATCTCCAATGAGTATGTACTTATTGGGACTCTTCTCTTCTATCGCGTACGGAGGCCTTTTCGACGTTCAACGTCATGGCCCTACGTGACTCATTACGTGTTCTCTACGGCCTGCAAGAAGTCCCGGCTCTTTTCCTGCCTTTGTATGTCCTTATTAAGTCCTATGGAACACACACGCACTAGAATGCACGTCACTTGTAGTGTAATTTGCTCACAGGTCCTAGTCTGTATCCCTTTCTATGTCCGAGTCAACCCACTCACATGCCAGTGTGAGAGATGGTCGGTATAGCCGTGTTAGCAGCTATCTAGCTTAGCGAACGAATAGCATCCTTTGGATCTACTGCAATGCATATTCTTCACGATGATATCGGACAGCGGGAGTCTGCTATTGCGATACACGCTCTCTAGTGCTACATACGAACACTAGTCACGCTACCTTCTATCGCCTGCACCAGCGTGAGTCCCGATGCTTCCAACCATCCAGAGCAGTACAGTTGATCAGTGTTCTTGAAGAATGCGCTCCAAGACTTTGCGGTTGCGTGGTACGAGTTTGCATGAGAAAGGCAGAGGTCCGCTGCACAGAATGGTCACTGATAATCGCAGAAGTTCTACAGGGTACGAGGCGGCGTACTGGATGACACTCTGCGACTCGAACTTTCCGTCGACCGGTATCTCCTTCCCGTTTGCGTCAGTCGCTTTAGAGATTTCAAAAAAGACCAGGATGGACGTCATGTAAAGCCAGAGAGTTGCGTCTGCGAAGTGACGTCCGGGGCATTTCCTCGTGCCAAAACCGAATGCGTACTCCAGATTTGGATCGTTGACGATACGGCCTTCGGGAGAGAGAAAGCGTTCAGGTTTGAACACGTGAGGCTCGGGATATTGCACTGGGTCATGCAAGATCGCCCTGGCAGGGATGGAAGCCTGAGATGAGGGTCGCTAGAGGGAAGACAAAAACAGGTCACATACCAAACATTAGCAAGAACTATAGCGCCTTTCGGGATGTAGAAATTCTCACACAAAACATCCTCATCTACAGTGTGTGGTAAGCCTGACGTGTTTGCATTAGAATGGCCGCACAGGAGCTGTCAATATAACAGACCAAGTGGCCCGGTGGGATCCCACCGGAGTGCTTCCATGAATACCGCCTCCATATACGGCAAATTCGGCCTGTCATCAAAGACTGGAATACGCTCGCGTCCAATGACGCGATCAAGTTCCTCGCGCGCCTTGACTTGCACATGTGGGTTGAGGATCATGCAGAGGATGATAGCCATTAGAGAGGATACCGTCTAAGGTGAGATGTGTGTGCCGTTTCACGAGATCATTACAGAGCCTCTACTCACGGTATCGATAGCAGCTGTAAAGAAAGTATTAAAGCAATAGGACGTGAGTAGAATGCATGCACGGACAGAAGTAAGCATTTCCTAGTCCATCCACAAGCACTTGTTCCCTTTCTGCGTCAGAATCGGCAAGGTCCAACAGGGCCATGCGAAGGAGGGAATCTTTTGCAGTCCCATTCTTCTGCAGGACTATCAGACAGAGCTGAATGGGTGGATTGTATGTTATACTATTCCCTCTTTGACCCATTTGTAAGGCTCGTACAGGACCTGCTGCCATGATCGTCTCCCCTTCTCAACCAGATCGGCGAAGTCCCGCCCAAGCGTCCAAGGTGGAAGGCGCCCGACTGAAATTCCGCCGTTTTGTCGTTGTATGCATGAAATAGTCTCAAAAGACAGAAACGCACGTATAGGTAATGTGTTGACAATCAGCGCCCCAGGCAATATTGTAAACGGCAGGACCGATAGCAATTCCTCATTTATCTTGATAAAATGGTCCTCACGGCTTGTCACATCGTACCCATAAACAACGTCCAAGATGAAGGAGCCGGCGTACCTACATCAGTGTCATGAATATCAGTGAGAAGAGCGAATGAAGTGAGCGCACTCGCGAGTATGACTGGCAAGGTTGTGCGGCTCGTCGAGAACACGTTGAAGAAGCATGAGTAATTTTTGTATCTGGACATCTCTGTACTTCCGCATGGCCACAGGGCGTAGATAATGATCCAGTACGCGGCGGCGCTCGCGCCACTCGTGTCCGGCTGTCGTTAGTGGTACGTTCGTTCCTTCCCACCCAACCCTTTGTTTATCGTCATATAGCTTTCAAAAAAGACTACCTGGTCAAAACGCAGCTCACGCACATTTTTGCGAACTGGTTGTATGGCCTTCCACTGAAGGTAGCTGAACGTGTGAGGACAATATCCTTAAGTGCGGGGAGCGAGTTTATGACGATGATAATTTGGCCGAAGACCTCAAGCGAGATAACGTCCCCTGCGTGCAGCACGATGAGGAAAGGCAAGCGGGTATAAACTCGGGAAGACGCGCCGTATTTCTCCGACAACTTGTCATACTGCTTCCAAGGATAATCCCTTGGAATGTCGAAGGCATTCCCAACCAACGGCAGGCGGGGAGGGCCGGGAGGAAGGGGAAGGGCTGACTTTCTGGAGAGCCATTGGTAAGCCAGTGAAAAGAAAGCTATGGCTGCGAGAGCGTCAACCAAGAGGAAAGGAGAGCCCATGATGAACAAGCGGCTGATTGGATCTTAGGGGATTCAACAAAACGGGCCGTATTTATGCTTAGAGAAAGGCGTCAAATTAGCTAGAATTCTGGCGTTAGAGGGCCGGTATGAACTCATGTTGGCGCCATGGTAAACTGCTCCGATAGTCACAAACGGAATCGTGTCCACGACAGGATGTCACGACCCTCGCGAAACTGTCGCTCCGCCTTACGCACTTGTTGACGAATACGAAAATGACCCATATATATGCAGATACATGAAACTGGCGTCCTTACCGGACCTGATGATCAGCAAGGCGTCTTGACAAGCCTATGAGACCCTTGTGCATAGGAGGGTGTAGTCCAGGCTGTTAAGAAAGCCGAAGCGTTTCAGGAACGGCAGAATTTCGCTCAAGAATCCTCTATCAAACTACAACAGGGACGCACATGTCAGAATATCACCGTGTGTCACGAATGTACCATGACTCCCGTAATATCTTCAGTTGTGACGCTTGCAATCGGGGTAGAGAATGCTGTCATTCAAAGTCATATTGAAGGATGCGCTTTGACCCACACCTTTTTCGCGGGACGAGCGTGCATAAAAATTGCAGAGGTGAACTGCTTGCAATGATTTTCATTGTGTAGAACACCTGTCCAAGGAGAAGAGCGTACTACACGATGCTCTTCGAGCCAAAGTCCCCATCAACCTGCACTTCCTTCCTGCTCGCGTCATTTGCCTTGCGTACTTCAAAGAAGACAAGCACGGACGTCATATTATCGGTGATGTGGTGGAGGAGAGATGGTGTTCAGGTCTAAACACGTCGGGCTTGAGATACCATGCCGTGTCGTAAAGGGTCACCCTGGCGGGGTCAAAAGTAAGAACCAAGCAGGGATACCGAAACCGAGCTGTGTTAGGCGTTGCTAGGGACTGATGCACCCTTAGGGATGTAAAATCCTCCGCACACGACGGCTTTATCTAGGATGTGTTGTATGCCTGGGACAGATCTATTGGGCGAAGAGTTTGGAAGGTCGATATATAATATAGCGCACCAAGAGGCGCGGTGAGGTCCCCAGCGGAGATTCCCGTATAGATTGCCTTGGTATGCGGTCGGTTTGGTCGGTCATCAGAATTCGGTATGCGCTCGCCCCCGATGACGCAGTCTGACCCTCATATGCTTGTACCTGTACTTGGGGGGTTGAGTATCATGCAGAAGATTAAGGCCGTCGAAGCGAATGTTGTCTAAGATGAGACATAAGTACTAGTATACGAGGGTGAGAGCGAGAATGCATTCACGGTGACGATGCCATCTAGGAGAGGCGATTAGCGGATCGAAAACTAAGAGTGAGTACATGAGCAAACCGAAGTAGATGTTACCCAGCCTATCCAGTGGAGAGGCACAAAGGACTATCCGCAGTGCGTATCACCTGCTGGTCCTGCTCGTGATGGTGGTAATAGTAGTCCTAGGTACATAAAGGCGACGCGGCGCGTACGCTAGTCCGCATCACGTGCTACCCCTACTCCAGCCTGTCTTCGAGCAGAGCTTGTTGCATTGTGATACGTCCTGGTACCTCATTCCTTTTTCTTGGTTAATAGTGGCCCCGGAATCCTGCTGTCGATTTTGTATTAAAGTGTACGAGAAGGCAGGGTTGTGCAGCGGACTGGCGGCACCTTTGGCCCAGTGGGCGAGGCTCCATTAGACTTGATTGAAGAAGACCCGCCTGCGCACGGCGGATGACCGGGAAAGCTGTACCAGTAAAGTTTACTATCTCTATGAACGTCCTCCGGACCTCTTGCAGTACACAACGTTCACTAGACATCGTATAAAGAAAGTCGGCTCGTCGCGGGGCCCTTGCGCATAACTTCGCACCCAGCCTGATTTACTACGATACGTGCATGCTGAGTGGTAGCTGAGGAAGAAAACGTCGCCATGCGATTCCTAGTCGTGGTAACTCCTGCCGCCTGTATCAGAGCAACCTCTGTTGCTTTCAATCGTCCAGAATAGCAAGTGCTATTGGTATTGTTGAAGAATGTGCTCCAAGGCTCTTTCATCGCGAGGCACAAGTGTACACGAGAAAGGTAGAGGTCCGCTGCACGGTTCGGTCAGCTATTGTGGAATGTTGACAGGACAGACGACGCACTGGACGAGGCTCCGAGGCTCGAATCTCCCGTCCACCGGCATCTCCCTCCCGTCCTCACCCTTCGCCCTGTGAATCTCAAAGAACGTAAGCACAGTCGCAATGTAAAGCCAGAGCGTCGCGTCCGCAAAGTGGCGCCCAGGACATTTCCTCGTGCCGTATCCAAATGCGTAATCTAACAGCGGATCGTTGACGACGCGATCTTCCGCAGAGAGGTGCCGTTCGGGCTGGAATGAGTCTGGATCAGGATATTGCACCGGGTCGTGTAGGATTGCCCTGACAGGGACGTCACATGAGCATTGGGTAAACCAAATGAAATAGCTTCGTACCAAGCATTCCCAATGACTATTGCTCCTCTAGGGATGTAGAATCCTTCACACATGACATCTTCATCTGCAGTATGTGGGACGCCTAGAAAAGCCACGTCTGTTGAATAATTCGGAGCGCCGTTGACGATACTGCGCACCCAAAGGCGCAGTAGGATCCCAACGGAGCGTCTCCATGTAGATCGCCTCAATATAGGGCAAGTTTGACCGATCATTGGAGTCGGGGACGCGTTCGCGGCCGATGACACGATCCAATTCCTCGCGTGCTTTGGCTTGAACATGAGGGTTGAGGATCATGTTGAGAATGAAGGCCTTGAGGGTGAACGTTGTCTATGGTGCAGAATTGAATGCCATATCATGAATACCTTGGGGAGAGCGCACGCACGGTGTCGATCGCAGCTGTGAGAATAAATGGAAAAGCCAGCTAAGTTAGAGTCGGATATAAATACGGACCGAAGTAGGCATTTCCAAGACCATCCACAAGCACTTGTTCCTCCTCTGCGTCAGCATCAGCAAGACTCAATAGACCCGTGCGAAGGAGGGACTCCTTCGCAGTCCCGTTTCTCTGCACGATCATCAGAACAAATCGAATTCACAGAAGAGTGTATCTTACCATTCCTTTTTTGACCCATTCATAGGGTTCGTATAGAACCTTTTGCCACGATCGTTTTCCCGCCACAGTTAAATCAGCGAATTTTCGTCCGAGCATCCACAGCGGGAGGTGACCGACTAGTGCTTCGTCATTGCACCATACAAAGATCCCGAGGAACGGGAACACACGTATGGGGAGAGTGTTGACAATGAGTGCTCCAGGAAGAACCGTGTATGGCACGACCGCCTGCAATTCCTCGTTGATCTTGACAAAATGGTCATCAACGCTTTGCACATCGTATCCGTAGACAACGTCCAAGATGAAGGCCCCGGTATACCTGTGGCCATGAACTTCGATGAGAAAAACGGGTGTTAGGAACGCACTCGCGAGTGTGGTCGGCAATGTCATTTGGCTTCTCGAGGACGTGCCTGAGGAGCTTGAGCACCTTTTGCGTCTGGAGACCCCTGTACTCTCTCATTGCAGCGGGCTTGAAACAGTTTTCCATGACACGACGACGTTCTCGCCACTCGCGCCCGACGGTCGTGAGCGGAATGTTCGAGCCCGTCCATCCGACCCTTTGTTTGAGTATACATTAGGCAAGCTTGGCTCAATGTATTTTGCATTCTGCGCACATTTCTGCGAATTTATTGTAAGGCCGTCCAGTGAAAGTCGCCGAGCGCACGAGCACAATATCCTCGAGTGCTGAATGAGAGTTTATAACGATGATAGTCTGGCCGAAGACCTCGAGGGAGATAACATCGCCTGCGAAAAATGTCAAGAAAGCGAGCAGATACGGGACTGAGATGACTGGCCATATTTCTCAGACCACTTTGCATACTGCTTCCAAGCGTAGTCCTTCGGGACGTCGAAGGCATTTCCAAAAACGGGAAGACGGGGAGGTCCGGGAGGAAGAGTGAGAGTTTGTTTTCTGGAGATGTATCCATAGAGCAATGCAATAAAGGCTGCGGCCGCAAGAGCGTCGACCAAGAGGTAAGAAGAGCTCATGATGAACGACTGAGCGATAGACTTTTAGAAGGCCCAAGAAAACGGGTGATACTCATGCTTGGAGAAAAGAGCAAGGTTGGCTGAAATGCTGGCGCTAGACGCCCTGTATGAATTCAGGTTGGCGCCAAGGCAGCCCGTCCCGATGGTCGCGAATGGAATCGTCGACGAGAAAGTCCTATGATCACTGCAAGACCGCGGTTCCGTCATACCTGCCTCTACGCATGAAGAAGCACGGTCCAGCGATTCAAGGCCCCCATCGTGACGCGGCGTGTGATTAGAAAAGCTCCGAGGGCGTTAAACTGTATCTCGGAAGATGAGCGGAATTTGCTCTCTATTACGATAGGCATTAGTTATAAAAAGATCAGCAAGGTGACCTAGGCATCTGGGGCCATTAGCGACAGGGAAATAGTGAAGAAAACCAAGCCCCTGTGGAACGCGGCCTTCCGGAGAATACTATGGGAGGAATATTGTAGATCTCTTCTCCGGAAACCTCAAGCACTACTCCGCCTCAATATCGCGTAGAAACACTGAGCTTGCCATCTCACGAATTCCCACTCGGGCCTGTACTTGAGATGAAGCGCCCTCTCGGACCGAGGACAAGGAAGATGTAGTCAAAGGCTAAAGTTGATCCGTACTACGCAGTCCCGAACTAGTTTGAGGTCTCTTTATTCGTAGTAGCACGTCTTCATGAATAGGGAGGAGTGTTGCCTAGAGCCGTGACATGAGGAGATAGTCACTCCGAAAGGAAAGGAGACGGCTAATCTCGCATATGGTGTTTTCCTGCGGCCGATGGAGGTATTGCGCTAGTGGAGCTGAGATGATATGGCAAGTCTAAATGCCGCTGGCACACGTCGCACATGGTCGCGTGCGCGTAACCCTAGACTCGGGTACATCCGTACCCGTGCTCGAGCCTGAGGGCCGAGTCCGACCGGCGTTATACATACACTAGTACGTACGTACGGCCCGGCTCACTCCTCTCGTACATTGCTCGTCGCTGCGTAATCTACACCACGCCGACAAACCTATACAGGACGAGACGGTAAGCGACAAAAAAGTATGTTTGACAAAAGATATATACAAGACGAGATCGTAGCCTGTGCGGACTGTCAGTGGATGACAGTGCGAGGTGAGGCGCGACACGTATCTTACAAGCACCGCCAACAAGCCGAAACACATAAATGTGTGCTCACTGCCCGGAGTGCCAGGTTAACGCGCGAGGGCTGGGGCAGGCGGGGAATGTTCCAGCCTGCGGCGGGCGGACCAGAGGGACGACACCGGGGCAGATGGAGCCTGCACGCGCACAGACCCGCCTCGCCGTGCAGCGCACGCGAGCGTGGGATCCGCAAGGTAGTAGGGGAGGAAAGAAGTGGGCCGCCCGGCGTGCACGAGGGCGTCCTAGTGCACTGGTGAGGGCCGGAGCTGCGGGGCTCCCCGCCGCGGGTCATGTTCGTGTGCGCGGTGGGCGGCGGCAGGGTGGTCGGGCGCGACAAGGGTATGTCGGCCTGGGAAAGCGCAGGTGGCATCGCGGGCCGGGCGGCGGCGTGCGCGGGAGAAGCGTCGTGTGCTGGAGATGCATCGCGCGGGCTCTCCGGCGCGGTCTGGTGTCTTTGGCGCGCTGGGAGTGGCGATGCTAAAGCATTGCGCGACGCTGGATGGTCCTTGCCCCAGAAGACTGATGCGAACGGCGGAGCGGAGGATAACGGACAGACGGGCAGGCATACCACCTAACGCGACACCCGCGTAGATCAACGACATCACCGCCCGCGCTGTTGGCGCATTGGCGCATGCCTCCCCTTTCACCTTACTGTTCTCCTGCTCAACATTCTGATGACAGTATTAGTACCGGTCTTCATCTCGATCCAGCCGGGCGCCGTGGCGGATGGTCGGGGAAGCTATCCTAGTAGCCATCTGTCTCGGCGAACATCTTCTTCTGGACCTTTGCCAATGCACAACATTCATGAAATACTGGATGAAGTCTTTGTTTGCACTGCTGTCGCGAGATCTATTGCCATAGTTTCGCAACCAGCCAGACTCAGTGTGATACATGCGCGGTCAAGTGATAACTGAGGAAGGAAATGTTACTATGCGAGTCCTACCCATGCTACCTTCTCTGCATCGCTTGTAACAGTCTAGAATAGCATATCCTATTGGTGCTGTTGAAGGACACGTTCAAGGGCCCTTCCGTCGCGAGGTACAAGTGTGCACGAGAAGGGCAGAGGTCCGCTGCACGGTTCGGTCAGCCATCATGAAATGCTAACAGAATAAATGACATACTGGACGACACTCCTCGGCTCAAATCTCCCGTCCACCGGTATCTCCCTCCCGTTCTCGTCCGTCGCCTTGCAGATTTTAAAGAACGTAAGCACAGTCGCGATGTAAAGCCAAAGCGTCGCGTCCGCAAAGTGGCGCCCAGGACATTTTCTGGTACCGTATCCAAATGCGTAATCTAACAGCGGATCGTCGACGACACGACCTTCCGCAGAGAGGTACCGTTCGGGTTTGAACGAGTCCGGCTCAGGATACTGCACCCGATCGTGTAGGATTGCCCTGACAGGGACGCCACATGAGCTTTGGGTATGGCAAATGAAATAGTTTCATACCAAGCATTGCCAATGACTATTGCTCCTTTAGGAATGCAGAATCCTTCACACATGACATCTTCATCTGCAGTATGCGGAACGCCTAGGAAGGCTGCGTCGGTCGAACATTTTGGAGCGCTGACGGACAACGTACCAAGAGGAGTAGTAGGACCCCAACGGAGCGTCTCCATGAAGATCGCCTCGATGTAAGGCAAATTTGGCCGATCATTGAAGTCGGGGACGCGCTCGTGACCTACGACACGATCCAGCTCCTCCCGTGCTCTGACTTGGACGTGAGGGTTAAGGATCATGCTGACAATGAAAGCCTTCAGAGTGAACGTCGTCTAGGGTGCATGAGTGAATGTCATATCACGAAGATCTTTGTGAGGATTTACTCACAGTTTCAATTGCGGCTGTACAAACAACTGAGAACCTAAGTAAACTCTAAAGTAGGAAGTAGATACGGACCGAAATAAGCATTTCCAAGACCATCCACAAGCACTCGTTCCTCCTTTGTGTCAGTGTCAGCAAGGTTCGACAGGCCCGTGCGAAGGATGGACTCCTTCGCAGTCCCGTTTCTCTGCACGGTCATCAGATCAAGCTGAATTGGCAGAGGGGCATGCCTTACCATTCCTTCTTTGACCCACTCATAAGGTTCGTATAGAACCTCTTCCCACGATCGCCTTCCCGTCTCAACCAAATCAGCAAATTTCTGTCCGAGCATCCACGGCGGGAGGCAACCGACTAGGCCGTCGTCACTACATTCACATAACGACCTCAAAAGACGGAAACGCACGTATGGGGAGAGTGTTGACAATGAGTGCTCCAGGAAGAATCGTGAATGGCAAGATCGCCTGTAGTTCCTCGTTGATCTTGACAAAACGGTCGTCGATACTGTGCACATCGTATCCATAGACAACGTCCATAATGAAAGCCCCTGTATACCTATAACCATTAACGTCGATGAGAAGAACGAGAGCTAAGAACGCCGCACTCGTGGGTGTGGTCGACAATGTCGTTTGGCTTATCCAAGATGCGCCCGAGAAGTCTGAGCACCTTTTGCGTCTGGACGCCCCTGTACTCTCTCATTGCAGCAGGCCTTAAGCAGTTCTCCATGACACGGCGACGCTCTCGCCACGAGCGACCGACGGTCGTGAGCGGAATATTAGAGCCTGTCCACCCGACCCTTTGTTCGGATCAGCATCAGGCATGCCTAGCCTAGTGAGACCACATTCCGCGTACATTTCTGCGAATCTGTTATAAGGCCGCCCAGTGAACGTCGCCGAGCGCACAAGCACGATATCTTTGAGTGCCGAATGGGAGTTTATAACGATAATAGTCTGGCCGAAGACCTCGAGGGAGATAACATCACCTGTGAAAGATGTCAGGGAAGGCGAGCGGACATGGGACTGAGATGACTGGCCATATTTCTCAGACCATTTCGCATATTGCTTCCAAGCGTAGTCCTTTGGAACGTCGAAGGCGTTTCCGAAAACGGGAAGGCGGGGAGGTCCGGGAGGAAGAATGAGAGCCCGTTTTCTGGAGATGTATCGATAGAACAATGTAAGAAAGGCTGCGGCCGCAAGAGCGTCGACCAAGAGATAAGAAGAGCTCATGATGAGGGAGGGAGACATAAGCACTTTGAATGCACAAGAACGTAGCCATATTTATGCATGGAGAAAGGTATAAAGCTGCCTAAAATCCTAGCGCTAGATGCCCTGTACGGACTCAAGTCAGCGCCAAGGCAGTCTGCCCCGATGGTTGCAAATGGAGCGTGTATGTGAGAGGGTCCAGAGACCACTGGGGAACTACAGTCCCGCCAAACATACCTCCGCACATAGTGGAGCAGGGATCAGCGCTTCAAAGCTAGCATCGTGCTCTGGATTGAAGCGGAGTGCGAACGAAAAGATCTCCAAGGCAGTAAACTGTAACTCGGAAGGCGAACGGAACTACTTTCTTTCGCAGCTATTCGCATATTGTGGGATAGCCTGCAGTCCATAAAAAGAACGGCAGGTCGGTTTGAGAATGTGTGATCATTTGCGATGAGGCGATAGCGAAGAACACCAAGCCCTTGCGGAATGCGATCTGCCAGCAAATGCCATGAAAGAGGATATTTTCTGTTTGCCAGAGATCGCAAGCGTTGCTCTGCCTCGGCACCCGCATGGAGACAGGCAGAATGCCATCTTACATATTCCCGTTTGTACCCGTGTCTGAGACGAAGCGCATGCCCGGATCGAGGACAATGGGGATATAGTCGAAGGTTAAGGCCGATACGCACGTAGTCAACCAAGTTTGCGGATCTTGAGGCCTTCTCGATGGCCGAGCGCCGACTCGTACGCCGGCTGGCTCTTCGCGAGAGTCATTGGAAACACCAGGTCTCGAAAACGAATGCACTATTCCTCCACTTTCCAAGCGTCGTCGCGCAAACTTCATCAGCCGGCGGTGTCAGTGAGTTTTTCTCCGTCCACTGTGCTACGAGATCCCAGGCGTCGGGATCTTGTCAGAGTTCTCGGATGCTACATCATCGTTACTATTTCATAACAGAAGCACGTCAGCCCAACACCGACGTACAGGTCTCCAGTGCGCTTACATCGATTGTCCTTCTAAGACTCGCGTAAAAGCGGATTTATGGCGCCCTGCGAGCTTGTTTTGGCGGAAACGAGCAACGGCATCATCCTGTAGGGCGGCCGATAAACAATAGGAAAGCGTGAGTTTCTGGACACAGTCCACTTGCGAGAGAGAGGTGATGGGTGTTGCAAGTGTAACCTTTGAACGCGTCATGAACAATGAAATCGTCGGAAAAGGAAGACTGCGACGCATACGTGCTCGCCCCAACCAGAAATAATCTACGGTGCTGACGTTCGTGACGCGCGCTACGCACCTCTATCTCGGGAGTGAACTACTCAGGCCTCTACTGGAATAACAAAGGAAAGTCCGTTTTGCGCATCGAGTGACCCCGATAATGGGCCTCTTCAGAGTATAACTAGGTTGAATGGAGGTAGGTATTCAGCGAGAGGCCTCGTATAGTCTGGTCGCGCACCTTCAGTAAGAGTCGACGCAAGAGCCGACGAATAGACATTCGTTTTCACCCATCTCAGAACTACTGTCTGATTACGAAGCTAGCACGTCGAGGCTGACAAGCGCTGATAGTGATAATAAATGGGCTACCTTCACCTGGGCTACCGTGACAATATACTCGCGCTGTATGAATCCAAGCTGAAGAAGGCTGGCTCGGGCCCCTGCGCATGAACGTGCCGGCCACTCGGGCCTGAGCCCCGAGTCCACGTGCCGTGATATCGAGCACATGTCGGGTTTGTCTTGCGCACTCTTCCAAGTCTTCGGTGTTCAATCTAACGCAACCCGGCGCCCTCTTCCTTTTTGCGTTTAAATATATGTCAGAACTGCAGGTACCAAGTAAAGCTCCTGAAGACTAGCTCGGCATTCCGCATGGGAGTGATACTAACACCCGGGCCAGTCGTCACGACATTTTGTCGTTAACACGGACGCTAAGGCCACTGGGGCTCCCGCTGGGGGTCAAACGGGAGCTACTTTTCAGATGGATATAATATCACTGCTCAAGTCCTCAAGGGTAAGCTTTTGTCTTCGTCTGCCGCGCTGCACCCTCCACGACCTCGGCGAGCATCCTAAACGTCGCTGTGCGGCTCATAGTGGTTTTACCTCGTCCAATAATCCGTTCTATAGATGTGCAGTGCCATGCCAGATCTCGTTCTAATCACGCCAAAACTCTAGTACAAGATTTAACTCTTCGCGTCTTCCATGCAGGATGGTCCTCTCAGCTCTCAAAGCGCTAAAGAGCGTTTGGGCTCTTGGCCCGCGCGCCGCACGGCCTGGAGCACATTGTCCACCAATGCTCTCGGTTCCCACCTCCATCCACACGTATGTCATGCCTACGACTGCATTGCCGACTCCTTCACAGAATGTGTGAACACAGATATAATTGCAGCCCTCCAGGCCGGCAGTGACATGTACTCCTCGGACCTCAGCAAACCCGCTCTGGCGGAAGTGCGCCCGGTCAAGATTGATTTTTGTCGAGGGACTTTGCGAAGGATCCGCCGCAGGATCTCATCGCATCTCTTGAGATGTTCGACCGACAGACTCGGGCAAGATTCATATTCACCCACGCCGGTTCAGCGCTCCGGACATCACGCATCCCGACGCGACGTTGCCTGTTTTACAGGCGTCGGTTGGCTTGGTCTTGCGTTATTGTGCCTTCCAGGTTGCGGATGATGTTGTCGGTCTGTTTGCAAATAAGAGTGTGCTCGTCTGGAACTGGAAGAACGGCCAACCTCTCGTCGTGCGTCTGGCTTCACTTGCTTCGATAGACGAATAGCGTGCTCAAGCCATTCACAAGCCCGGCGGAGACCGTCGGCCTCGCAAAACGACTTCTTCGTCTCACCACGAGCATTCCTTGTCATGGCACGGTCGAATTTTGAGAAAAGAATCTGTTTGTATACCTTCGACGGATCGCAGAGCGTGCGATCGCCTGTGCGGCGTAAGGCCCCCGGCCTGAACAACACAAAATATCTTAAGTCACACCACCGTGGTCACAGTACCATGAGTCGCCTGTTGGATCACCTTTCGGGCGCGACAACGGCGAAGACATACGTCTTTAAGGCCACGTTCGTTGTGCGGGTGAAGGAGCATGTTACATTCGTTGTGCCTGGACGTGGTTTCCGGCGGATAGTCGAGAACCCTCCGAGGATCGATGAGAGCAAGGTTGTCGCATCGGAGGACTGGGGACCTCCCTTAACGCGCTTCTTGAGGCTTGAGTCGCCGTTCGGCTGGCTCCGGTGCGTGCATAACAGTTCTTCGTAGGACAAAGCAGAGCGACCGACACTCTGCGCCAGTTACGTTCACGGACAGCGACTCATCGCACGCGACGTATCGCGGGAGCTCTATGTGTGCGATTTTAGCACCAGGCGTGCGCGGACAACCGGCCAGAAGTGGACAACTTTCGACATACCTTCGGACATTGACACCGGCGCAGCGTTCGGCGTCGTGTCGTCTGGTTTGCCGTATGCGTACGCACCGTTCAAACTCGGTGAACTCAGAGATGTCTATTCCCAATTTCTCATTGACGAAGAGCGAGTCGTCGGAGTGACCGGTGCATACTTTTCGCATGGCTGTCGTGTCTTATAGTAACGAGCTTATATCGATTGTAGCAGGCTCAGGCCATCACAAACGTGTTTAATGTGCACGTTATCGAGGTAGCGTAGGCTATTTGGTTTTGCGAAGGCATGTTGAGGTAGGACCGGTGCCGCACAGTCCGTTCCTACCTCGTCTCAAATATGCCTCATCGTTGCCAGAGCCATCTTTCGTGCGAGTCGCATGCGGGACAGATGTACTGCGCAAGCTTATATGATGCATATTGCTGAGTAAAGTGATCCAAATTTTTGAAAAAACAGACGTCAATATGGTGTCTATGCACTGCTCAAAATAAGTGTCTCTAAGCCCGTCTACAGGATTTATTAATCCTCTGCGACATGATCAGTCAGAGCGGATGAGACCACGTCAAGGGAGCGCTTTACTGCTCGCTCCTTGACTCATTCGTATAATTTCAAAGCCTGCAGTGTGCTGTAGGACTGGACTTCGAAAGTGTGAACAATAATATTTCGAGACCAGCAGATTATAGATCAGACTATAGAAGAAATTTGCTTCTTTCTGCAATGGACTTGAAGAGCGGGGCTAGCTTCGAAACCACGGAGCTAGTTTAGAGGCACATTGTCAATGGTGTCATGTAGCCGAAAGTGGAGCACATCAAACCCATCGCCGTACGTCGCCTGCCAGTCAAAGACAGTACTGTGATTCTCTTCGCCGAAAGCAGCCAACAGCGCCTCTGCTTCGACATCGCCGTACACAACAGGCCGCTTAGCGTCCTGCGTCTTTCCATGCGCCCCGGCGCCCCAGATGAAGCGCTCGTCAGCGCTGAGGAAAGTGTGGATGCAACGGAAGGTGAGGCTGATACGCGCACCTCCTTCAGCGAGCTCCGCTGCAGTCTTTTCGGAGACGGGACGCTTATCCGCGCGGATGGCGTGCAGCCACTCGCGGTTCGTCGCGAGGCCCATCGCGAGCATCGAGTTGTGCGGGAGAGGGATACGCTGCACGTCTCGTTTCCCAGCGCAGTCCTCAGCGACTTCAACCATCGTTTTCACTGGCAACACATCCTTTTTCGTACGCAGAGTCATGGTGCGCTGTGCGCCGAGGCTGACGTTGACGATGGAGGAGCCGGGCGCGACGTCGACGGTCTTGTCCGAGTGCTCGGATATGTAGTCGTTGCCGCCGCGATAGAGCTGGATGAGGACGTGATTAACGGGGTGGCTGAGGACCCGCTGGACACGCTCGCGGATGACCTGGACGGTCGGGGTGAAAGGGTGCAGCTCGGGGGATTCGTCCGCGGGATGGCGGTACACGGGGAAACTAGAGATACGCGCCTCAGCGCGCACGCGCTTCAGGTTATTGCGGACCGCGAACCTTCCGTCCGCCGCAACGTCGCCCTGAACCGCGACCAAGCGGGGCAGTTCGCCTCCTTCGCCCGACATTCTGTCGGTTCGTGTGCAGGAGGAACGGAACCTGCACCTCACCTCGATGATGCATCACATTCCAGGCGACCTCTTCTTTTACCCTGGTAAAGACGCCATCCGCAAGGTCAGGCGGTAGAAGATCGGTGTGAAGCAGAGTGTCCCCGGCACCGAGAGCGTCTCCGGGCTTTATGCAGACTTTAGTCTTCTGAGCCTTACACAGGCGGCCGGTCTCGTTCGGCGCAGCGTGTGAGTCAGTCATCGTTCCGGGGAGACACGCGTCGTCGTGGTCAAGAAGCGAGCCTTATGATACGATCCTACAGATTGACTAGAGCGTGGTGAGAGTCGATTGTCAAAGAACCCGCGCGTCCGCGTCTCGCGTGCGAGTGAAACGGCTCAGAGTCGGCGACCGCCGATTTCTTTCTCACGACTAGGCTTAGCGTGTCCTCTACACAAACCATGGCATCTGCAATACACACGACTGAGACACTCTAAGCCCAGCTTCCGCTTCACAGCGCCTTATACCCCGAGCACAGTCAAAGATACGACGCAGACGGAACGACGCGGCCGGTGAGGCGGGCAAGGATTCAAAAAGACGGGTTGTCCTCGATGGCATCTGGACCGCAGCTGATGGGCTTTGAGAGAAGCTCTCGGTTTCGATGCTTCTGGAAGACTTTCAGGGAGCAGGGAGCTACTACGCGCCGCCCACTGAGACTCGGAGCTCGCTGGTGACAGCTTAGGCTAGCGGGTACTACCAACGTTTCGTTCGCTCACACAATATCGAAGGCCATACCACCTCCACCAGGCTGTTCTCGAACTGAGCTACTCCAGCGGCGAGCTGTGAGGTAGACGTGTCGCATCTGACACACGCCGCCGTTCTGCCCGTCCCGGTACAGAAGTACGTGCGGTGACAGGACCGGTCCTACAGGAGGCACGAACGGTGCGGCTGATGCGCGGGACCAGCTAGCTGTGTCCGCGGCCGGCTCGCGATGAGTCGCGGACGGGCGTTGCGGCGGCCGGCATTGGGTTGTTTGGCTTTGCTGCACACGCATTGATCCGCTCGAGGTGGGCTTGAGCAGGGACGCGGGTTTCATAAGGTACGTCAGTGCATTCGTTGACGAAGAGTATAGTGAATGGACGGAAGGTGCGTGGACGAAGAGCCGTCTCACATGGCTCTGTCAGTGGGAACGAGTACGATCAATGTGCGGTACGGTACGGCGCAGAGCAGTCTACATAAACGCTTTCCTAACATCGGGTGTGCACCCCATAACCTATCTTCGTCTCGCCCATCATCCGTCAGAACTAGACGTCTTCTCTGAAGATCAGCCGTTCCGGCATCCTGCCGTTCCCAGTACGCCCCGCTCTCGCCGGACCAAGTCGTGTCGTCCTACAGCGCACGAGGACCGGGTCCATGCATTCGGAATAGTGTCTACACAGCGGCCGTCGATATATCGCGACTTTGTCGGACTGTGGAACGTACGGAAGGACGCCGTTGTGTTCTGCGGACGTACAAGGCAGCAGGCGACGGCGAGCCCACGCTAGCACTACACACGGCGTTCCGCGCACCGCGGAAAGACTAGACCCCGCCCGCATCGGGCAGATCGGCGAGCGAGAAGCATCCGTGCGTCTGCGCGAGCACACACACACACATGAACAGCCAACAGCCAAGCCAAATACGGCGGCGCGCGAGCGGGCTTCTACGTACAGTCGTGGCGCGGGCGCCCCGCGGACGTCGCACCCGCCATGCGCGGCCGTAAGTACGAGAGCGCGCGCTCCGCAGCAGACACCGTGACGAAACGCGGCATCGGGATCGCATCGCGGGGGTTTGACTAGTGCGAGCTGTGGGGACGCGGGGATGGAGCGAAGGCTATATATCGTTAGATCGCCGGCGGGCGAATCGGTGTGCCGGGTGTGCGCGCGGCCTTGACGACTGGCCTGCGGACGACGGGCGCGGGCTTGGGTAACGATTAGGTGCGGGTGGCGCGTCGCCGGAAACGCGGATGGGTGGGGCGGGCGGGGCGCGGGAACGGAGCCGGGTAGAGTTGTTCGCCGAGCCGGGGCGCTCGGGATGGACGGCAACTAGAGATGTCGCCGGGGCACTGCCGGGAGGACGGATGACTCGATGACGGGCTGGCTGTGCGCGGGCGGAGCGGCTGTGCAGCGGGATGGCGGCACGCGGCCGGCCGGCGGGGCACAGGGGCCGGGTCGGGGTCGGGGAGGATAGGGGTGCGAGGGCTTGGGCGATCGACGAGGGGTGGCGATCAGGAAGGCGTGTTCGCGGCAGGACAGATGGATTGGAAGCGATCATGTGCGCTGACGGTGCGCGCGTAAGAGCTCGTCGGTCGGGGCGCGGGCGGGTAAATAGTAGGCGGCAGAGCAGTTCTGGAGCGGGTGCACAGCGTTGGTGGCCTCGTTGTGGACAGGCTTGGAAGGAGAGTTTTGCGAAGGCTCTGAGGAAGGAGGGATGCTGTGCGCAGGTGGGACGGGGAGGAAGGGGGACGGAAGACGGGGGTAGTATAAAGCGCAGGAGGACGGGGAGAGGCCGGACGGAGAAAAGCGCCGGGCCCGCTGGCCCCGACTGACGGCTGGAGGAACCGGCGATATTGGCCTGCTTGGTCGCGCTGGCCCCCCATCTCTGCCTCCCACCGGCCTGTTTCCCTCGCCATTGTCCCGATAGCGCGCGATGCAACGCCCTCCCCGTGACCAGCCTGCGACGACGGTGCAGGGTGCGTGTCCTTCCCTCTCTGTCCCTACACCGCCCCGCCCGCCCATCCGTGGCGCGCCTTCTGATCTGTCCGGCCTGCACAGACACCCGCGCGCGAGGCCACAGCACCGCTCCCTCCGCCAGCGCTTCGCTGCCCCAGCCGATATATCCTCC
>MU273701.1:0-45163 GCA_022160365.1 Vararia minispora EC-137
TAGCTACTTTCACATATATACTATTTGAAAAAGGAGTATCTTGACAAATTGCAAGGCAGTCCTCAAACAATCCAAGGCCTCGATTTGTCCCTGATAACATTGTCACTGTTACATGCACTCCACAGGCATGACCTCACTAATTTAGGAAGGAGACAGTGAAAGCAGCTGCTTAGAGGGATGAGGAGCTAGCTGTGTGCAGTGGGAAGTACTGGTAAGGCCGTACACTGCCGTACAGCACTGGCAGTCACCTGCGTCACGCTGTGCCTGCGGGCAAATACAACCAAACACTCGCAAAAATCGCGCGATTTTCACACTTCAATGCAAACGACAATATTGAAAAACTGTAACGTCTGCCTGCAACAATCACGGATTTATGGCTTTACCAGCTTCTATCTGGTGTCGATTTAGATATGTTAGAACTGCTACACAAATAGATGGCCCTGAAAGACCTACTTCAGCTGTGCATGCTAGAGAGCTTGTAGCAGAAAGCTAACGCAAAACCTCCTTCATTACTTGAGATGCGCAAGCAGAATCGTACATCGGTACACCGTCCTTAGCAAGGCAGTGGCTGTTGACTCCTATGCAGCGTACACCCATGCTCTTTGTCGCATTTCAGCACAGTTAGATCGACGTCCAAAAGATAGAGTGATACTCACTGTAATCACTTCGACATCGACGGGGACGGTGCCTCCGTGCAGGTGGATAAGGTGCGTTACGTATGCGGATGTCGGGAATGATGTTGAGACGTTTCCAATGCCGTATGACTCTGGTTGATACCGTGCGCTGAGTGTCCGAACGATAACACTACAGCCTAGTCAGCGCTGTGAAAAATGACAGAATAAGTGGAGCGTTACTTGATATAATCTACAGCAGTGTAATCCGCGGTCTCGCGATCGTTGCGCGAGTTTACTGTTACACAGAGGTGCTCAGGGTAACGAAACATTTCATTTACGTACGGCGCACAAAAAAGCACCTTTGCCTTCAAACTCGGGGAGCGTGCGATTGCTGGGCCGACTCCTCGAAGGGCGAGACATGGCACGATGCTGATGGGGAATGGAGAGTGAAAATGAGAGGGGAGCAAAAAACAGATACGAGCGCATTGCTACCTCGTCCAGAGCGATCCACAAGAGTAAATAAGGACTTCATTCATGGAGAGGTTAGCGATATAATCTGGGTTGGGAGCTGGGAAGATTTCATGACCGTAAGCGTTGATGTAGAGCAAGCCTGTAGGAGCGCGTTCAGTAAATGTTTGTGATAAGACAAGCTAGCGTACGGTGGATGGGTGCCCCTATGTGTTCATACTCTTCCTTTGCGTCCGCTGTGAAATCAACATTCTGCGATTGACTAACGGGTAGATCGGGTGATATCGCGTCCTCATATGCATCATGCGTGCCACGCCCAGGTGGATTGAGAGCTGATCCCCTCTGCACTGGGTGAGAGATCTCACACTGTCCAACGAGGCGTTGTCCGTCATTCTTTCGCAGATGCATTGCAGCATGGAAAAGCGCAATATGTGAAACGAGCTTACCAGCTCCGCGGCGATTGTGACAGTATGATTCGTAACGATGACTGGAACGATGTTTGCCTACAAGCGTCGTCAACAGCAAATAAGAAACTGGATGAATTCTTACCTGACTGTTCGTGACCGACGAGAAGAGGAAGATGGCCGACGGTAGGGATCTGAAGAAGCCTTGTGCAGCTGCCAGGAAGTAATTTCCGACACTGTTTTTTGGCCGGTTATCACCTATCCGAGGTGTATTCTGAAAGTGATCCTACCTTCCGTTGCGAAACGAGAAATTCTTATGCGCACGCTTCAACACTTCATTCTCGAAGTAAACAAGAAACCCTGATAGCCGACCTTCGATGAACATGATATCAGCCCGCGTCCAAGAGCCAGCAGTTACCTCGGATAGCTTCCTTCCTATCGAGAGGGATGCCTGACCACAATGAACTTCGTCCTTCTACGATGGATCGCCATTCATCGCGCGCGCTTTGGTCAGAGCAATTTACTGGTAGACGATAGGCGAGCAGGCTTCGCAGAGCATCTAGAGGTGATCCCTTCTCTGCGGGTGGAATCAAGCGGACAAGTCGTGAACGGATGTCACCTGTGCGGTCGTCAGACACGTATGCTCTCAAGCATGCCACACATGAGGGCAATGACGAAAGACATACCTATGGATGGGCCGCCTAAGACACGGATGATCTCACTCGAAGATCCGCCGTCATCGGAGACGGGCAGAACATAATAAGCACGAGAAAAAGCTGAACAAAGTGCGTTGCCTCCCGTTCCACCGGACAAAAATACGCAGGTTGGCTCAGAGTGCGAGTCCTTGCCAGTAGGCGTCGTATCAACCCGTGGAAGATTTATACGCGAAGCTTGCCGCAAGTCGTACGAGTGTTGGGTTGGGAGGTCGAATACGGCAGACGCAGGACTTCCAGACCTGGATTCGGCAACTGCGAGCGAAGCAGACATCGGGAATAAGAAGCTTTAAGAGAAGCTTAAATTGTATACCAGTGTCGCGCGTCAGACCGCGTCAGGCCGTGTCACTGCAAATCTCGACCAGAAGGCTATATAAACTCTGAAAGTGGCGAAGTCGTGGCACGCTGACGAAGTCGTGGCGGGCGATTGACAAGAGACGTGTTCAAGCTACAGGTCACTGTGCCAGTACGTGGCCGCAGACAGAAGGTTACGAAATTAATCCGGGATAAGTCAAATACTTGGAGATTCATTACTTATTATCACAGAATATATATGAATGAACGCTAATACCCTTCTGAATCGCTCTTTTGGCCACTAGTACTCTTCTAGTCCACTGTTAAAACGAGAGCAGCTGCTTTGGCTGACCTAGGCTTCAAAGTGCAGCGGAACGTCTTAGGGCGACTGGAAAAAAATTAGCACAAATGCTAGAAAATTTTATGAAACATACGACACTGCGTCTCCCGTATTCTCACAAACAGGCTCGATAACATCGTCGCCTTCAACAGCTTTAGATACGTCAAGAACAGCTGCGGTCATGGCACAGGCGATAAGGATCGAAGCATCTGCGACATGGATGCCGGGGCAGCGTCTGTGGCATTTTTTAGCAGCCGAGGGTGAGACAAATAGAGAGTGCATGCCTTCTGCCGAAGCCGAACGCCACGTCTCGTGGATCACGCTGCAAGGGCCTGACATCATCAGGTAGAAACCGGGAAGGATCGAATTGTTGCGGATTTGGGTATAGTTCTTCGTCGCTAAGCATGCAGCTAGTTGTCGAGTGAGCGATCCGCCTTCCGAAAGGGGAGGATGGCTCACTAGATATTTGCAAGAATCGTGGTGCCCTTTGGAATCACGTAGCCGTCTTGAACGTCGTTTTGAATGACTTGATGCGGAACGCCTGCGCGTATAGGTCATTTGAAATAGGCGGTTTAGGGGACACTTGAGTGCGAACCCAGCGGACCCACAACGTTCCACCTAAGGACCTCAGTCACAACTGCGTTGACGAAAGGCATTCGCTTGCAGTCCTGCAGGGTAGGAAGGCGATCAGAACCCACGACGCGATCCACTTCCTCCTGTGCTCTGCATTGCACCCCCGGATAAAGAGCGAAAACCAGGTAGAGAGCATATATGGCAGAGACCGTCTGGATGATGGACGTGTGAGCACCATGGCAGCCCACGGATTTTTCGCAAAGATCGGCTTACTGTGTCTGATCCAGCTACATACGAAGACGTCGTCAAGCTTGATTCTGCGAATAAACCGAGCAAGCATACCAGCAAATATCGTTGCAGCTGTGAACTTTAGCATTTCTTGTTCGTCCTCAGAAACATCGTTCTGGACCGTCTGGGCAACGAAAGAATTTGGTGTCTTCTCTGAAAGTCGCTATATGTTATGTGTTATGTCAGTGGATTTGGCTGGAGTGCGCCTATCCTCACACGTTGTGCCTCAAGCATAGGCTCGTCAGCCAGCTTGTAGTAGTTCTCTCTCCACTCTGCTGCGGTCTTGAGGAATCCAGAACCAGGCATCCACCACGGGATGTATCGTACTGAAGGCGGTACATATCAAACGCGTATAAAAGACACGGGGGAGAGACGTACACCAGGGGATAGTGTCGACCAAGAATGCGCCCGGTTCTATCGCCTTGAAGAATTGCTTCATGACAGATCGGGCTCTTAATAGGTAAGGGTCGTTCTCTTCGCGAGCTGAGACGCCGTAAGCAAGCCTAAGCAAGATGGCACCTGTAGTACTATTGTCCTCTTGAGTTAGGTACGCATGCGATAGTGAGGATGTCGTACTCGGTGAGATGTCCTTCCAAATGCTCTTCTCGTGGATCACGCAAAATACGGGTCATCAGCCGCTGTACTTCTTCCTGCAGAACGTCATCAAAACGCTGGACTACTCCACCTGTGCCCATGAATTTGTGCATGAGTCGACGCATTGTGCGCGTGCGCTGTCCATACGGCGTGAGCGGCAGAGTTTTCGTGTATCCGCAGAGCTCGCTACCCATGACGAAGGTCGGGCGGTCAGAGTATATCGAACCCTTGCGGTCAAGCATCTCAACAGCAGCACGATAGGAGTTAATGACGATGATATGCTGTCCAAGGACGTTCAGATGCACGAGGTCACCTGATAAGTCAGTAGAATGAAAGCATGTCTCGCACAAGTTGCCTTAACGCACCGTATTTCTTTCCATACCTTGTCAGTGCTATCCAGGCATAATCTTTAGGTAGATCAAATAAGTTGCCAACAAGCGGTAAGCCGGGAGGCCCAGGGGGATAGGAATCCTTGCGAGAGAAGATGCGATTCACCGTAAAGACACAGAACAATACTGCCATGGCGACGAGGAGAACCATGGCGAGATGGCAGGTTGAGACAACTAGGCCTCACGGGTGCACGAGTACTGTGCGGTTGATATACAAGTAATACAACATGTATGATGCACCATACCAGTGCCGCCGAATTAGCACGGAAAGGCATTGTGCTTCGAGTTCGAGCGCGCAGGAGGGGGGCAACAGCACGCTGTCTGTGATCGGTCATGGTATCAGCTCGCGCTTATTAGCGCGTTTGCTTGTCTACTCGATTCGGAACAACATCGTCTCCAGCTGCTGGCAATACTATCGTCAGACTCAATAGAGCGAACAGGAAGCTCACCGATCTCAGATCAACTCGGAATCAGGGAGGAACAGAACGGCTCGGGCCGATAACTATAGTCAGCATTATGCTCGGGAGTAAGAGGGTCTATGGTACATGCTAAGGGTATACGGGATTAGGCCAGGTGAAGATTACATCTAAGAATTAAGGGCATTAGCAGGGCGTAGTATTCCAAAGATCACATACATACCATTGGACCTTGCTTGCGCCATCCCACTGCGGTATTCCCCACGACAAAGGAGAGCAAATAACATGAAGCACATCCTTTTACTCATCATCATCATCTGAGAGTTCAATATATGCCGACGTCTTAGCCGCCGCCCTCCTTGGCGCTGCCGTCCGAGGGGCGGGAGGTGGCGACGCGTCGTGCGAGATCTCGCCATCATCGCTATCGTCCACACGTTTCTTGGCCGCTGCCTTCGAGGACGCAGGCTTGCGCGTGGGCGCAGGCGCCTTCTTGTTGAAGAAGTCCGTGACCTCGGCCTGTTTCGCCTTCTTGACTGCAGCTTTCTTCGCCGGTGGGTCATCATCATCGCTGTCATCGGGTCTGGAACAGAATTAGCATGCGTCTCATGGGCCGGTGTCATGCGCGTACGATTTGCGCTTCCCGGCAGCCGCTCTCGCCTTGTCTTTTCCTTTGGCGAGCGCCACCGCGACAAGATCGTCGCCCGAGTCGGGTTCGTCCTTGGGCTGCGGTGCGGTCTTCTTGGTCCTCGGCCTTGGCGCCGGATCGTCCTCCATCTCGACGTCTTCGTCCGATTGGGCCACAGCGGCCTTCTTTGACGCAACACCTCGTCTCGGCGGGGGGGCATCATCGTCACTCATCTCGATGTATGCTGGCTTCGCCTTTCTCGCTGGGGCCGCTGGTTTCTTCAAGATGAAGTCGCCGCCATCGCTGTCATCTTCCCTCTTCGTCTTCCTAGCCGGCGGCTTCTTGGCGGGCTTGTTGTCGTTATCGTCGTCGTCGTCGAGAGTTGCCTTCGAGCTGGATGCAGCGGGTTTCGCGCGGGACACGGCGGCCTTCTTCGCGGCGGCCTTCATGGTGGGCTTGAAGTCCTCATCGTCACTATCCTTACGCCTGCGTGCCCCGCCGAGTGAGTCGCGCGTGCGGATCTTGGTTTGCTTGCGCTTGACCTTCTTGCCGCTCGCATCCTTCATACCCTTCTCCTCCCACTCGATGCACAAATTCTACCAGACCAGTCAGCATGCGCCCGCAAGCATAGGCAAGAAAGGATGACGTGCCTCCCACTGCGAGAGGAAGTTGTCTAAGTCAGTGTTCCATATTTTGATTGGCGTGAGCTCGAGCAGCGCAAGGAGCTCTCTCTCTTTATCAGCTGCCTGCTGGAGAAGCTTCTCGATTTTCTCTCGCGTCAGACTCGAGATTGGCATGCCCAGAAGGTAGTCGTAGTCCGACGCGGCGCCTGTTGCCGCTTCTTCCTCCTCCGCTTCGACAACCTCCTCGAGCTCACCGGCGGCCTTGGCCTTCGCGATCTTCGGGAAGGGGCGGAATTCGAGTTTGCGCAATTCGGTGACGATTTCAGCTTTCTTCCGGTTTGAGACGGTGAGCTCCTTGTTGACGATCATTTGCACGAAGCGCGCCTGGTTCGAGAGCTTCTCAAACTGGTTCTGGAGCTCGTTCGCGAGGTAGTCCTATGTACTCGTCATCAGTCCATACCGCTTTCATCGTGTCATCGTGAGAACGGCGTACTTTGCGCCTCTGGTAGTACGCGAGCCGCTTAGGGTAGAAGTCCTCGATGATCTCTTCCGGAGAGTTGTACTTCTTAATCTTTCCGTCAAAGTCGAAGCATATCATGTTGGATGTGTTGAGCTTTGTCGTAAGCTTGAAGTACTCGACGAGACCCTGTGCTTCGGCCTTGTCTAGCTCGGTCTTGGACATGTTGACAATAAAATGCACGTTCCGGTTGTCATGGTGTTCCTTGTAGTCCTAAAGCCGCTGCATAGTCAGCGATGCATCCAAATAGAAGAGTACAAGCGCCCGGAATGAGACGAACCTTCACGGCACCATCACCCTTCTCGCCAATCATGCCTTCAAGCTCCTGCTTGTAGTTCTGTGTCCAGCGATGGATCGGTAGCTCCGTGATTTCGACGCTCGTGTCGTCGAGCCTTCGCACGCAGCCGGTGACGTCGTACTTGTTCTCGCCTGTCTTCTTCACGGTGCCCTTGAACCCGCGCCACCATGGGTCCATTGGCACTATCTCCTCACCTCCCATGAGCCGGCGGATATTCATAACAATGTCAGCGGGGTTGTAACTCGGCACTGACGTGCTCCAGCCTACGATACGTTGGACAGTGTCTCAGACTCTTGGGAACGGAGAAGAGTATATGAGAGACGCACCGGTACCGATACCTTCTGCGCCGTTAACGAGTAGCATAGGTAAAACCGGCATATAATATTCCGGCTCGATAAGGTCGTTATCATCCTTGAGATACGTAAGGAGAGGATCGTCGGAGGGATGAAAGACAGCGCGCGTGATGGGCGACACGTCCGTGAAGATGTAACGGGCCGAGGCGTGGTCTTTCCCGCCTTGGTCGCGCGTGCCGAATTGGCCGTTCGGCAGCAGCACGTTCATGTTGTTCGACCCAATGTAGTCCTGGGCGAGGTTGACGATCGTCATGGTCAGCGAAATTTCACCGTGGTGGTATGCGGCGTGCTCGGAGATGTAACCAACAAGCTGGGCGACCTGCGAGAGCGTCAGATTCCGTGAAACGGCTCGCTACGTCGTGGCGGACGAGCCTTGATCTCCTTCTTGAGATTGCGCTTGAAGCAAGCCCAGATGACTTTGCGCTGACCGGGCTTGAGTCCGTCCGCGGCCGACGGAATCGAGCGGATGTTATCCGCCATCGAGAACAAGATGAGCTCTTTGTTAATGAAGTCGGAGTAACTGATCTGATCCGTATCGTGGTTGAGATAAGTCCCAGGCTGTGAATGGGGGTGAGCATAGCCATCGTCCATAACAGCACAAAGTTGCACACCTTGAACTGACGCAGCCATTCCTTACGATCATCGGCCTTCTTCTTGCTAAATGCCAGCTCGATGAGCTCCTTGTCGCCTGGCTGCGTCGCCGCGAAAGGGATCATGTGCTTCTCCATGTGACTAAAATAATCGCGGGCATCTTCGTCCTTGCTCGTACCGAGACCCTGCGCCAGGTCTGCATCAGCAAAAGCTAGCGAGAAATGACAGGGAAAACAGACTTTGTAGTACTTCGACGCCCACTTGTGAGCATCGGGCGTCGCCTCCAGCCACTGCTCATACTCCGGAATAGTAAAGAAGTCACGACGTTGGTTGCCTTTGGTGACCTACTCGCCGCGTAAGTCCATAACATGCAAGCTGACGAACACATGAGACGTACGCGCACGATGGGCGTGACAAACTCGACCAAGAAGCGCGGGACCTTGAGAAGCGACGGGAAGAAGTGGTCGAGGAAGTTGATGAGGAGACCCTTGATATGTGAGCCGTCGTGGTCCTACAAACACATTAATCCTAGTCTCGCGTCTCTCTAACCAGCAAACACGTACCTGGTCCGTCATAATCATTAGCTGCCCATACCTCAAGCCCTTGATGTTATCCGGATTGTATTCCTTGCTATGCTGCAGCCCCATGATCTTCTTGATGTTTTGGATCTCCTCGTTCTTCATGATCTGCTCGTGGCGCGCCTCACGCACGTTGAGCAGCTTCCCACGGAGCGGGAACACGCCGAAGTTGTCGCGTCCGACAACACCAAGGCCCGCAACGGCAAGCGCCTTAGCCGAATCTCCCTCGGTAAGGATGAGCGTACAGTCTTCAGCATGTCGCGTCCCAGCGTTGTTGGCGTCGGCGAGCTTCGGGAGGCCGGTAAGACTGGAAGGGAATGAGAGAGTGCATAGGGACGAAGGGGCGAAGGGGAAATCATACCGATTGCGCTTCGTGCCATCCGTCTTCTTGATCTGCTGGTCGGCGCGGAACTTGGCCCAGTTCAAGATGTTATCAACGATGGCTGACTTTAGAACTGCGCGCCCTTAGTTCCACTATGTCCGCATAAATAAAAGAGATGTATACCTTTCTTCATGAAATCTTCCGACAGCTTCGGTTTTGACCCAAACTTGGCCGCGGGCAGCGTGAGCGTCTCCTTCGTCTGCGAGTCGAACGTCGGGTTCTCGATGAGCGCGTTGACGAAGATCCACATGTGCTCTTTGATCTTCGCCGGCTTGACCGCGGCCGCCTTGTTCTTCTTGCTGATCGCAGCGCCGAGCTCCTTCGCAAGCTGGTCCGCGACGGTGTTGACGTGTGTGCCGCCCTTGATCGTCGAGATCGAGTTCGCGAACGATACATGTTGGAACTGCCCGTCCGAGACCGCGAACGCAATCTCCCAGCGATCGTTCGGCCGCTCGTAGATGACCGTCTGCTTCGCCTGCGCCGCGCCACCCGAGTTCTCCGCTGCGGCTTCGGCCGCAGAATTAAGGTACATGTCGACGTACTGTTTGAAGCCGCGCACTTTGAGCATCTTGCCGTTGAGGTAGACCTTGACGTCGCGCACAGTGCCTGCCATATCGTACACACGCTTCTTGAGTAACGAGACCGTGTCCTCGTCGATGTGCTCCATTCCGAACCGGGCGAGGTCGGGTGTGAACGAAACACGAGTGAACTCCTCGCCTTTACCGTTCTCCGTGATCTTCGCCTTGCCGCACTTGCCCATGTTGTCCGTCCAAGTCTGCTTGTACTTCTTTCCCGTATTCTTGTCCGCCGTCTCGACCGTGAAGGACGTCGAGTAGATGTTCGCCAGCTTTGCACCGTAACCGTTGCGGCCACCCGTGAGCTTCTTCTCATCATCGTCGTAGTTTGAGGACGAGAGTAGGTGCCCAAAGATCAACTCGGGGATCCAGATCTTCTCCTTCGAATGTATCTCGATTGGAATACCCTTGCCGTTGTTATACACGGAAATCGTGCCAGCGTCGGGGTCGATATCGATCTTCAGCATGTTCATGTTCGGATCATTGATCTACGACCATACATGAACAGATGGAAAGAGTCAGAGACGGATGCCACACACCTTGTTGTCTGCGGCGTTGACGAGAATCTCGTCGACAATCTTGAAGAAGCCGGGAACGTAGCGCACGTCACGCAACACCATCCGTCCAGAGTCCGAGTCGTACGTCCAGATATTGTGCGTAACGGTCTCGACGCTACCAATGTAGGAGTCCGGACGTTTGAGGATGTGCTCGAGTTGAGATAGCTAAGCCGTGCGTCAGTCCTACGGCTACGACCACTTTACGACGACAGCCACCCGCGACGGAAACGGCGTGTTACAAGGGGTAGAGAGAACACACACCTTCTGGTAAGTCTCCGACGCGGTTTTCTTTTTGCCATTGGTTGCCGCAGGGGCGACCCTGGGCACCGACGGCCCCGCGCCGTCGTCGTCGATAAAATCATCGTCTATATTGTCATCGGTGTCCTGCAAAACCTTCTTCTTTGCAGCCGTCGCTCTGGGTCTTGGAGGCGCTTTTGCCTTGGCGGGAGGCTTTGTCGCGGATTTCGTCTGTTGTCACTGCCGTGAGCATACGTCCACCGACGCGCTCAGCAGTGTGTGCACGCACGGTCTTCTTCTTGGGAGCCGGTGCGAAATCGTCAGACTCAGAGCCGGACACGTCAAGATCAAAATTCTCTTCGTCGGAGGAGGACATGCTTGCGGTGGCCTGAGAAGGTCGTGGTGGTGATGGTCGTAGAGATGATTCAGAAACGAGCGATCGACGCGTGCCCGTCAACGACGCAGAACTCGAACCGCGTGCACTTGGCCAGTCACGTGGGGCGTGACGCGACGCGAAAAGCTTTGTGAGAACTTGGAGTCTTGCTTGAGATGGGCCGAGAAGGCGTCTCGAAGGGAATTCAAGGACTGTGTCTAAGGAAAACGTGCGCCGGAAGGACGCATATAGACGCATACAGCGACAGTCAAAAAACGCGAGGGTCGTTAAGGGAGCTTGAAACGTCTGTCGCGCCGATCTCGCGAGGCTGGAAGGCCGTGCTGTCGGTCCCATTTTCACGTGCTTTTTCTGACGACGCGTCTGCTCAGTAACGCAAGTTCAAGTTACCCAGCGCTCGTGCCATACTGTACATGTATATGTTCCATCGATACTGCATAGCAGCCGCAAGCTTAAGCTGCGAGAAAGGCAGTCCCTCTGAATGTCTAACTGATACCCGCTACGCCAGTCTGTCCGGCGCTACAACAGCCGACCTCTCTCCCGACGCTACCCTTCGCTCTGCCGACCTACACGCACACGGCCCCAAATCGCGAAATATTCTGACAATCGTGGAAGGGTACGGACAATCGCAACGATCCGGCTTGCGATCCAGTTAGTTTTCTTCCGGCACCCCGACATCCCACCCCGTGCAAGTCCGCGTAAGTGGCCGAACACTTACACAGACCGACATACCCATAGACAGCGCCGGAACGGTTTTATTATCTAGAAAGTAATGACAGTTACCCTACATACGACTTATGTCCGATATGGGGCCTTCGGCCCCGTGGACAATATTGCTACCAACCAAACCAAACAACAGCCGACCTCCCAGCGGGGGCAACAACCCCAACTTGAACTTGAAATGTATTCAAGGGGTCTACGCGAAGAAGGTGCCTATAGGTGACCCGCCCACTTAGTCTTCTCTTCACCTTTTTTTCTCCTTTCCGCACGCCGTTGCACCATCTGAGCGCCTCCTGCACGATGAGCATCTTTAGCAATACGTAAGGCACGGAGGCGCGCGAACAACACCGGGAATGTGCGGAAACGTACAGTACCTCCACGTAACTAGTAGTAGGAAATCTCCGGTCCCTCCACAGAGCTCCTGCTGCTGCATAATATGCACCTCTCTCTCCTACCGCTCGAACATCGGCTTCCCGATCTTTACATGGACGAGCAACCACATGTAGTCCCTAGCCTTGTTGGCCACGATCCGATGCGCCGATCCCTGTTTCTCCTCGATCCCCACGACCGTCCTCACAATGTGCTACACGATTCCGGGAAAGCGCGCCCATATAGCATTCGCAAAGGGGACTCGTTCGAAAGAAAGGGTGCGAACGCGATGTTCTCACCGCCGTCGTTCTGCTCGTGGACCGTGCCCTGGTTCAGGGGGATATACATCCCAAGGCTAGTGCTGAAAACATTTAACACCAATTTCCTGAGAAAACGCGTAGAAATACTGGGAGAAGTAGTTTATATCATCCCGCTCCGTCTCCGGAGTGAAAGCCTTTGAGAAAACGCAGAATATATCTAGTGTTCCTCTGGGTCGATGAATAAACTTGGAATATTTCCGGCCAGTTTCACAGAAAGACCAGAAATGTTCGACGACTTTCTAAGACAGTTTCCCTGAAAAGACTGTGAAATGCTTCCACGATATCTCCACCTCCTTCCCTGCGAAGCCGGGGTCACATTTTTGCATTGCAACGAGTTGCCTGAAGTCGCCCACCGGCGGCGATCGTTTGTTGCCTGTGCGTCCAGCGCTGTGCACATGAGGTTTCGCACGAGCTTTCTGAGAAGCCCGACCGTATCCTCATCCAGCGTGTCCATCCTCAAGCGTAAGGTCGGTAGTCTGCATGTACATTCATCACGCGTTCTTATTGCCCACCAACGGCGAACGACAGCAGAGGTGTTCGCACCATATCTGCCCATAAGTCCATTCGTGCTGTCAAAATCCAGGAAACAAAATGATTAAAGACCATTTAGACATTCTCCGAGGAGTGTATCTTGACTGGGATCCTCTTGCCGTCGCTATGGCCCGAAGCTGTCCCTGACGTGCAACCGATGTCCAATTTCAGTGCATTCTCAGTCAGTACATTCGCAGGCCGGGTTTCCATCTACGGCACCAACCTCAACTTCGCGCTCACATGGACAGAAAAGACTAGCGTACCGTAGTATGCGCGACATTCAGCAGAGCCTCGTCCTCAACCCCTCAACAGCCCCGGTACATGTCGTGCATCACCAACGATCATTCGCCCCGTCTCGAAGCTGATCGTTCAGGAATACTCACATGATCTTTTTTTGGCGGCGCCGACAAACCCTCTGAGTTTCGGAGGATGTCGTCAGGTCCGAAGACCAAGGGAGTGTGTCAGAACGTTGTATGGTCAACGAATCAACGCAAGGTCCCGTTGAGTGCTTGTCAGACGAGAGTCTCACAGGAGAGTCCGTTTGAGCGCGCCCGAATAGAAGGGCATTGGAAAGTGCAAGTTGTCCTTTGGTCCACAGCAGAGGCCTGTACACGTACACCGAAAGATGGGTGAGATCTGATACATTTGCTTCCCAAGATATATGAGCCAGAGACATGATTTTAGCCCGCGGGCGCGTTTCGGAAGACGTTGGGGGAGAAATAAGACGGTTAATATCTGCCATTGCCATGGCTCGAGTGTGGACTCGTCAGCGGACTCCGAGTCGGACGCTTCAAGAATATTAATGTGCGCCGTCGCAGTGCCGTCGCGTCAGCACCTTTCCCACCCTTCCCACCCTCATTTTTGACCTTCATCTAGTCTACGAGTGCGTCTCGGTGACGCCTCCCTATCCCTAGATCATACAGGATACTATCTTCCAGAATGGCTATAGAATCTCCCAGACTAGACACTCCAGAATCCTCTTTGAAGCGGAAAAAGTCCAAGAAGAATCTCACGCCGGATACGAGTGCGCAGGCGGACCTGGCTGGAGTAGACGAGGACATGCGAGAGAAAAAGAGGCGGAAGAAGGAGGGGAAAGGGGAGAGGAAGAACAGGAGGGGCGTAGAGGAGAGCACGAAAACTGAGGACATCGTAGGAGGTGTGTGCCTACTACATTCGCATCATCGTTTCGCTGACCCGCGGGCATGCAGAGCTTCTGGCAGAAAGTGTTCCTCCCATTAAAGAGAAGAAGTCCAAGAAGGACAAAAAACCGAAGGGGTCTGAGGCTTTAGGTGGAACGGCGGATGTTGCAGTGGTAGAAACTCCTACGTTAGAGGCCGACCCTGCAGAATTGCCTGCAGGTGCGTTGAACGTATGTTTGCATCATTCTTTGCTCAAGCCGAAGCGAAGACATACAGCAGGAGAAAAAGAAGAAACGCAAACGCGATAAACAGCTGGACGATGAGGCTTCTGCCGCCACCTCGTCCTCAAAGAAGGAAAAGAAAAAGAAGCACAAAAGCGAGGCCGCTCCGTCCTCACCCCCGTTAGCGGCAGCGCCTTCCCTGCTCACACCTGCTGAGATCGACTCGTACTTTGCCGAGCACTCCATAACGATCACCGTTCCCGCGGGCGGCGCGCCCGTCATCCCTGTTTTGTCGTTCGACGCGCTACCTATTCCCGAAGCTTTGCGCTCTGCTTTTACTAGTTTCTCGAAGCCAACGCCTGTGCAGGCATGTACATGGCCGCCGATGCTCGATGGACGCGACGTTGTCGGAATCGCCGAGACCGGCTCGTACGTCCCGTGTTCCTCTCGCCCAACATCGCCTCTAACAATCAGTTAACAGCGGCAAAACCCTCGCCTTCGGTATCCCGGCCCTCGCACGCCTTCTCTCCTCCCCCGCGCCGCCCGCCACGAAATCTAAAAAGTTCAAAAAGCCTGCACCTCCGCGTGTCCTTATCCTCGCACCAACCCGCGAACTCGCACTACAGACGCACGACGCCCTCAAGTCTCTAGGCGCACGCTGTGTCGCTATCTTCGGCGGCGTTCCGAAGGAAGGGCAACTCAAGGAGCTTAAAGAGGGCGCGCAAATTGTCGTGGGGACGCCGGGGCGGATCAAGGATCTCGTCGGCGACGGGGCGCTCGACTTGGGGAGTGTGGAGTGTCTTGTGCTGGACGAGGCTGATCGGATGCTGGATAAGGGATTCGAGAATGATATCAGGACAATCGTGGGCTGGACAAAGGCAGAAGAGAGGCAGACGCTCATGTGTGCGTGTTTTCAGTCCTTTGTTGACGGGGCACTGGGACTCATATCTCGATGTAGTCAGTGCGACATGGCCGGACGCGGTGCGAAGGCTAGCGGCGTCATTCCAGTGCGATCCCGTTCGCGTCACGATCGGAAGTGACGATTTGACCGCGAACAGCCGAGTTGAGCAGGTGGTAGAGGTTTTCGACGATGACCGCGAGAAAGAGTCGGTCTTCGAATACTTCATTTGACCACCCTCCTCACAATGACGTCTAGTTCACGCCTTCTCAAACATCTACAAACACTCCTTCCCCAAAAACGGGCCACAACCTCGCAACGCATCCTGATTTTCGCATTGTACAAGAAGGAAGCCGCGCGTCTCGAGGACACGCTCCGCGCGAAGGGCTTTACTATTACAGGCCTGCACGGCGACATGGCGCAGCAGAAACGGCTCGATGCTCTCCAGAGTTTCCGCGATGGCACGACACGGCTACTTGTCGCAACGGATGTCGCTGCGCGCGGGCTAGATATCCCGGACGTTGCTGTCGTCGTCAATTATACGTTCCCGCTCACAATCGAGGACTACATCCACAGAATCGGGCGTACGGGTGCGTTCACGCTGCGCGCACTCAACTATGCATAGTTAACTCGCCTACGCAGGACGCGGCGGCAAGTCTGGAAAATCTATCACGTTCTTCACCGGCGACAAGCACGAGCGTGCACTTGCCGGTGAACTCGCAGGCGTCTTGCGCGAAGGCGGCTTCGCCAATGAAGCCCAGAAGCTGAACAAGTTCCCGATGAGCGTGAAGAAGAAGACGCACAGCGCGTACGGCGCTTTCTTCCGTGACGATCTCGACATGAGTGCGGCTCCGACGAGAATCACGTTCGACTAATCTCTGTTTCCGAGGAAGGGTAGATATCGGGCTTGCATGCGAATGTTTGTTTTCGTTGTTGGTCGTGCGGTGTCTGACCCTTTCCCACTCTCTATCGTCGATGGTAACAAACGCGGTGAGCAGTGTGTGGCACAGAGATCCAGTCTTCTGAGGGATACCATAATGCGCAAAGTACTGAGAAGCAGTGCAAGAAGGTTAGGGTTAACGGTACATCACGTTACGTTTCAGAGATCTCGGGTGTATAGCAGCAATTCGTCCAGTTCGTACCACAAGCCGAATAAAACCCGGTCAGGTCCAAACGAGTCTGGCGGGAATCTGTAACCCAAAGGGTGCAAGGACGATGGAAACCGACCCTATGGACTTCTGGTACCCAAAAGAGTAGATCACCATTCTCCGAAGTAATCCACCCGTCGCTCGTAATGGCCGGAGAAGAATCGGTAAATAATGCCTCCGTTTTAACAACTGTACTCTGGGGTGCTTTTTGCTTTATCACCACTTGGGAATCACCGTCACTGCATCCCAACGTCAGTCTCTAGTCAAAGAAGAGCGGCACAGCGCGAGCATACCTGCCAGTCGGAGCAGGGAGCGTCTTCTGTGAGAAGGTCGGCTGCCAAGGCGCGTGCCAAAGGTGCATAATACCATCTTTCGAGGTAGACGCGATGCAACGCCCATCAGGTGAGAAGGCCACGGAAGTAACCAGTTCTCGATGCCCTCGCAGTGGCCCTGCAATGAGCTCGCCCGTCTTCACATTCCACACCCGGATGGTCCGATCATCTGAACCGGATGCGATGAGGCTGCCGTCGGGTGAAAAGGCAAGGGAGCGTATGCGACCCGTGTGCCCTTTGAAAGGCCCGGCGACGAGGGTGCGTGTGCGCTCATTCCACACCCAAATAGCGTAATCATCCGAGCTGGATGCGGAGCGGCTACCGTCCGGAGAGCAGGCGGATGAATGCGCATCGTCTTCGTGCTCTTCAGACAGCCCCGCATCGGGTTCACCTGTTCTAGCTGCACGCCACAGGCCTATTATTTTGTTAATTGAGGTGGACTGAGGTGTCGTGTTGTCACCCAGGAGGTATGAGCTGAGGGCGACAGAGAGCTGCGAGGTGTCACCGTTCTCATTGAGCGGGTCTATGATGAGTCCGCTCGTGCTCAGATCCCACACACGAATGGTTTTATCGCCTGAGCCAGATGCAACGCTGCCACCATCGCGAGAAAAGCCGACAGAACACACACAGTCTTGATGCCCCTCAAAAGGCCCCGCAACAAGCTTGCCCGTCGTTGTATCCCACACACGGACCGTCTTGTCGTCGGAGCCAGATGCGATAGTACTGCCGCTGGGGGAAAAGGCAATGGATCGCACCGGCGCGTCGTGCCCTTCGAATGGTCCTGCAGTCAGCGCACCGGTGAATGCGTTCGACACCTGAACTGTCCGGTCGTCTGAACCAGAAGCGATGCGTCGTCCATCAGGCGAGAAGGCGACGGAGCGTACACGCCCGCGAATGTGCCTCATAATCGGCCCTTTAATGAGTTCACCCGTCATCGTGTCCCATATTCGAATGGTGCCGTCGTTGTAGCCACTGACGATACGGCTGCTGTCGGGGGAGAAAGCGATGGACCACACCTTCGAGTTGCCTTCAAAAGGCTTCAGCAAGAGCTTGCCCGTAGCCACATTCCAGACACAGATGGTGCAGTCCTCCGCACCCGAGGCGACATAGTCACCATTTGGTGAGAATGAGATCGAGTACACGGCCTTGGAGTGTCCTTGAAAGGGCGCCATGACCAACCCGCCTGTACGTGCATCCCACAAGCGGATCGTGTGGTCGTATGAGCCGGATGCGATGCGATTGCCGTCGGGTGAAAACGCAACAGAAACGACTTGGTCCGTATGGCCCTCGGCCTGCCCAACGACGAGCTCTCCGGTGGTAGAGTCCCATATTACGATGGACTTATCTTCGAGAGCACATGCTATGTAGTTCCCGTCTGGGGAATAAGCAACGCAATTGACTGAGGAAGTCACGGGAATGGACATCCTCAAGGCTGGCCAGTGCGAGAGTCTCCCCTCGCACACAGAGAGCGAGTTCTTGAAGCGATGCGAGCTCTCCCATCTCTGTGCGATGACTGAGGAGGATGGTGAAAATGGAAGTGCGGAAAGGTATATGTGCGGGGTGCTTTGTGATATGGGCATTGCGAAGTAGCGCAGGAACCTAAGAGCGTCGTGAACCACAGCATGCAGATCTACTACATTCTCAATAGCAACCTATCGCCAGCCATGTAGGTGTCAGGAAAAATAACACTACGGAGAACAGAAACTTACCATTGAATCTTCCTTGTATTTGCGTAGCCAGATCTTAAGAGACGCAAAGGCAGGAATGGCGAGCGATATCTTTCGAGTGAGACTGAGAACCTCGAGCCAAGAAAGAAACTTGTCCTCAAGCAGCTTTCGGACAAGGCTGAACAGCTCGGGGTCAAAGTGTGTGTTTTCGAGATGGTCGTCCCAGTATTGGCATGCATATAGCAGATGGGAAGAAATGAAGTGTCGAACACGAGTGTCGAGGTCTAGGACGTCCCGGTTTCGTTTGAACGATGTTTCGAGATGGGCGATGTTGAAAACGAGATCGCGATGCATGAGCCTAAGGCAAGCATGTGCTAATTGTCGGTGAACGTCATGGAGGTCGATAGTGAATATTCCACTCCGTTTCGACTGCGTGAGGAAGTCGATAAAGGATGCATGGAGAAGGGAAATGGGCCTGTTGTCGACGTGGACATTCCCTAGCAAAGGGCCCATGTGTATAAGAATGGCGTCGACGCTCTCCTCAACAACATCTTTGCTACCCTCTTGCAGTTCGAACGCATGGATGCGCGCCGCCATAGCTTTCCGCGAGAGGGGTTCACATGATGCAAGGAGCTGCCCCATAACCAGACGGAACCTTTTTGCAATGAGCGTATTGTCGAATTGAGGAAAGATGTTATGTAGGACGACATCGTAGAGCTCGTCTAAGGATTTTTGCACGTGATTCTGATGTTCGTTATTGAGAAGCTGCCGGAAGCAATCATTCGACGTCAGCCCGTGAGGTGGCTTGGTGATGAAGACGCATGCGACTGCGGCCCACTGAAAAAGATTACCAGCGGCGTGAGCTAATTGATTGCATTGTGCATCGGAGAAACCCAGCGCTGGTGAAACGAAGGGCGGCAAGGACTCGCGAACGTATCTCTGGATGTCGGACGAGGTATCAGCCAAACGATCGTCATCCATGCGTAGAGTGCTAATGTTTGGCTTCTCTTTGAATGCTTCTTCGAAGATTGTCTCGGGCCTTGCTGTCACCATGAACCGAAAATTAGACGGAAGTTGGACGGCAGCGAGAATAAGGACGGAAGATAGCGCTTTGCAATCGAGTTCGTTGCCACACTCGTCCAGAGCGTCAATGACCACCACAATGGGGCCTAGGTGATGCAAGTTTTTGAGCGGATTGAGGAGTAAGTGAGTGAAGAGGGTCGTGCAGTTCCTAGTATGCAAGACCTGTGGATCGAGTTTGCGAAGAACCTCTACTAGAGACCGCCTGAAAGACGGGTGCGAACTTGCGAGATTGCGAGCGAGGGTAGTCACAAGAAGATATGGTTCCAAGCGGGATGAACGGCGGGGGTTCCTTCCAAGGGCTCCGACGAGAGACTGGTTGAAGGAAGGGTATGGTTCCGCAAGCTCCTCCGTGAGGCTAGTCGCGAGAAGCGGTGGCTCCAAGTAAGATGAATGTGTAAAGAAGAAGGCGGTCGTCAGGCGACTCATTGCGTCGAAGCGTTGAGCAATCTCACGAGCAATTGTAGACTTGCCCATGCCAGCCTGCCCAAATAAGACAAGCATAGATGGTGATAGGGGATCGTTCGCCCACTTCGTGATAGCCTCCAAAAAGCGTGCACGTGTTCCCTGCAAACATCCTGGCCTCTCGTTGCTGTCGTACCATACGCCTTCGGCGTAAGGAACTTCTCTGAGGAGATCACGCGCGTCTAATATAATTAGGCTCATCGTCGAAGCGTAGTAGCACGTATGATACATACCGAAGGCGTCAAACCTCTCGCTCAATCCCTTAACCTCATCTGCGACCTGGATGACCACGACCTTCGTGGTGACAATAGTACGGCTGATGAAGGCCTTTTTCAGGTCGTCGAGCGTGGATATATACCGATCTGAGAGGGTCTTGCGTTCATTTGTAATGGCGTTCTTTACGAGACGTTTCCCTAGGCATTTACCCGTAGGCCGAGGTATTTAGGAGCGGCCAAGCATACTACTCACAAAAAGACGTGTCTCTGGCATACTCCTGGATGAAAAGGCCGCATTCGTAACTTTGTTGCAGGGTACGCGACATAATGGAAGCTTGCTGGTCGTCGTGGCATCGTACCTCGAGGTCTTCAATGGTTCGCAGATCTGTGAACGTTTGCTCGAGGCATTGCATCAAGCGTTGCACATCTTCGTCAAGTCCTTTCTGCCTGAGGATAGCCTGAAGAAGGAGATAAGGTTTTGTGTGACTGAAAGCGACTTCATTTCGGAAACTTATCGCGTACCTTCGGGAGGACGGATAACACGGACCATGCCATGGCCGCATATGGATGAATCTACAGACATTCACTCAGTTCAACCAACAACATAAGCGAAATCCAAAGCGCACAGTAGCGATCTTATCTACGGCATCAACGACACATTTAAGACCATCTACTAGCGGCTTCCAGGTGTTATAGAAGTCCCCGATGACTCCGCTGGCGTTTGACACGTACTGAGGGAACTCAGCTGCGATAGAAGCCAATCGTGGCGCTTCAGAATCGGTGCCAAGTGCTTGCTTTGCAAGGTCGACTTCCCCACCCAATCGAGAGAGCGACAGGGCGGAGTTGCGGACAGACACGCTAAGACGCGGTTGCTCACCCGGTAAGAAGAGAACATGTTTACGGTTTGCAGCTTGCAGCATAACATCAAGAACTGGTATCGCATCAGAATGTAAGGCACGTCACGAATAGCTTGGGCTGCACCTTCTTCTCCACAGGACAGATCCTGATCTTCCAAGATGGCGTTACATTGACAAGAGCCGATAAGAGTGTCGCTTGGGCCTCGTCGCACCGCAAAGACGTATAGCCTGAGTGTAGACGCAGTGTCCCACGTACTGAGGTGTCATAGGTGAACATCAGCTACCTCGAAGCGCAATTCAATCATACAACGCCTTCCACTTCAGTTCCCATTCGATTAGATTATCTTGTCGTTTCACCTTTGATGTTTGCTCTTGGATCTGCTTGCCGTATTCCATTTTGACGTAGAAAGAACGATCTCCTTTGCCATTGACTTCGTGAGGGGGGCTGACGAGACGAATTTCTGCAATTTGAGCGTCAGAAAAGTGATCGATGGGCAAATGCTGGCGGACCGGTGAATACCCACTAGTAATCTGGACCAAGCGCACTTTATCCCCGGAGGTATTACTCAAGCGCCGAACAGATGATACAGGCCTAAGAATTCATCGTATCAGAGGTTACATCTTTGTAGGAAGAAAATATAACCTAAGATCTCCCGTTGGAGGGCCGGTAGATGTTTCTCTGTGGCAACAATCCGATAAGCAATACGACAGTACCATGGCTACGCGACACACCGCATGGATGCTTCTTTAGGAGGACGACGTCTCCTGAAGATCGAGAAAATGTCGGACATTTGAAGTTGTGGTTGCTTGTATATTTCGACAACTGAGCCAAGCAGCTACGAGGTAGTGACGCTCGGGTTGCATGAAGTAGGCACACTCAAGCCTCAAGACCTGATGGTCCGTGCGTGGGATGGGCTTTGACAACACTTCAGCGCTTCTGGACAAGTGACGCCCGCCTGCGGAGCGAGGGAATCCAAGGTCACAAAAGGGAATGACAAACGTTGGAGAAGTCAACCGGAACCATCGTAACCTTCGTTGACAACTTCTGCCAGACTGGCATGGCTAAGCATTCTTCGTCAAAAGTCTGCACGTGTAACGTAGCAAGGAAGGTGCTCAGGTGCAAGAAAAAAGGAGGTTCTCGCATAGAGCTATCACTGGCAAAGCATGTAGATAGCCGTTCCGAGCTTCAAAAAAGTTACCTAATAATCATATCACAATTACGTCTGAAGTCGCCGGTTCTTGCCGACCCAGGTTGGATAGTTTACCTGCTCAGCAGATCTTGTCAAGGATCTCATGGCATCCTGGCTCCACTCTTAGAGAGACAGAGTGTTCAGATCGCACCGGCGCTCAAGCTAGTCGCCAAAGCCCAATGCCAAATACTAGCGCGAATGACCGCAAGCCCTTCCCTCGGCTTGCTTCAGGCGTCATTAATAATCATGATTGACAGTGCAAGCTAGCCATCTCAAGGCTCTACGTAGTTTTCTCTGATGTCGAATGGGCAAGAAAAAATAAGGCCGGTGATACGAGTACTAGCATTGATTAATATTTAATTTGAAATTTCGACGTTTTCTTGAATTTCTCGATTTCTTGATACGCGCGCGTATCGACAAAGTTAGAAAACTTTTCTCTGTAGCTCGTTACCGTCAAATTCACAAAACTCTACAGTACTCTGTTTCAGAACGCGTACGTAGGTGCTTCCCGCAGACACAATCCCCTCCCCCCTTCAGCGTGTCTTCCGTCTTCGTGTCGTCTTGAAGAACCCTTGGAAGCCCAGGGTGCTTTACCCGAGCGAGCAGATTAGTTGATGAGGAACCAAGGCTGGTTAGCGAGTATAGACGTACGCTTGGATGTGTGTGCGTGCTCAAGTTGCACTTGAGCCCGGGTGAGGGCACAAGGTGGGTGAGGGTGGGTGACGCGTACGCATGTCGTAGCCATCTTTCGGCCGGTGAACGCTGAACTCCCCCCGACACAGGCGCGTAGGTCAGCTAGTACAACATGGCGCCCTGGAATATTGCGAAAGCTCACAGCCTACTTTCAGTGTGGTCCGGTTCCTATCGCGGTTGATAGCGGCCACTGCGAGTAGCCGTGGTCAGTGATTCCTCGAGGCCCCTGGTGACGATATTAAAAAAGGGCGAGCCTTAGATGGTATATCTCGCTTTCGTCTCGTTCTCTGAACTCGGGCCAGAACTCGCGCGGTATTAAACACCTTCGGACTCTCCCCTGCCAGATGTCCTACCACCTCACATTCCGACCTACATGCCCCTTGAGCGCTCTACAAAAAATCACCTCTCCCATATGCTTGTACGGCAAAATGGCTTGCGGAAAGCGTTTCGACTCGCTTCAGGGCTTCTACTGATGTCCCTACAGGCTCGATCGTCCCGCGGCGTGTAGTGGCTTATCCTTGTCTACATTTGCTGTCCAGGGGACACGATCAGCACATGTGCAGTTATACTAGTGTTCTTAGGGTAGCTACATAACCTGCACATGTACAAATATGTTCCTCAGCGATGTCTGGTATCGATATAGAGTTTAATTCACCGTTAACTACAGTTCTTCGGTTCGTTCGTTGTATGCTTCCGAGTCACCGGTGTCTTGACTGGTGTTGCTTGAGCGACATATGGTTTGATTCGGCCCGAAGCTGCTCGGACGAAATTCGTGGGTCAGTAACGTTGCCGACATTTCTCAACATTACGACTGCTGGGCTGAGCGAGTCCTGGCAGTGTCCTGGCTGACGGCCAATAATGACCAGTCAATGACTCGATGACTCGGACCTGGTGGCAGACATAATGACCAAGTCGGTGACTCCTCGTCCGTCAGGCTTCACTGCTTTCACAGATACTGTTGCACGGAACCACGGCTTCCTAAGCATATTTACGCTGGTGTAAACTCCTACATGATCTGCACTCTCATTCATCAACGAGTGCTATATTTATCGTCTCGATACGCTGGTACATTTACCTATATGCTCCCTTGGACACGTTACGGCAATTACGGTGCGCATAGGAGCCACGAAGCAGCAATTCTGCGCCTTCATAGATACAACAACGCACATTAGCGCTCGTTTAAAACTGTACTCGTACGCTTTTTGTGCGAGCATATCTGCCTTTATGGCGAAGTGAAGATATCAAGAAAGCTCTCGATGGGTGAAAGATCGAAAATGTGAAGCATGGATACTACGCCGGCGAGGATTAATTTTGACCATTTATCACGTCTGACATTGGCGAAACTCTAATGTCGTGAGTTGGTATGCGACATTCTTAGCTTTTTTGCAGGCTACGGCGCTGCATACGAGGGTCTCTGTACCTATCGCTAACTAAGAGAAGACCCTTTCATAGTGCACAGGACGTATCCTCCAAGTTCGTGGAAACCACAAAGTGCCTGTAAGAATTAAGAGACAGGTGCAAACGAACAGCAAGGTGAGAGAACGCGGGAAAACGTCAAACACCAAATTACTCCGAGTCAGGCCTGTAGCAGTTCATCCAACTCCTACCACAGGCCGTGTAAAACCGAGTCAAATCCAAACGAGTCTGGAGCGTGTCTGTAACCCAAACAGTGCGAGAACGGTGAAGACCGAGCCTATGGATTTCTGGTACCCAGAAGAGTAAATCACCATTCTCCGAAGTGATCCATCCGTCATCAGTAATAGCCGGCGAAGAGTCGGTGAATAATTGGTCCGTCTCCACACTAGCAAGCGCACCTACGTAGGCGGTGCTTCCATCTACCCGTGGCTGAGAGGGGTTGTCAACACTACCCATTGAAATTAGCTCACAGGGACGCAAGGGTGAGATAAGAACACACCTGCGAACCTGAGCAAACGACATCTCCGAGTCCAGCGGATTCACCCGTGGTGTCTCCCAGATACGAATGGTACCGTCAGACGAAGAGGACATAATGCGACTCCCATCGAGCGAGAAAACTACAGAGGTAACCCGATCGCGGTGCCCCTGCAGTGGCCCTCCAATTTGTCGTCCTGTAGCCGCATCCCAGACTCGGATAGTCTTGTCGTTTGAACCGGATGCGATGCAACTGCCATCTGGCGAGAAAGCTAGGGAGCACACACGGTCCGTGTGTCCATTGAACGGTCCAGTGACGAGCTCGCGTGTAGAGGTGCTCCACACCCAGAGGGCATGATCATCCGAGCTGGATACAATGCGGCTGTCGTCGGGGGAGACGGTGGTAGGGTGGGCTTCGTCCTCGCGTCCTCGAGATGAGATCATGACGCTATTTCCCATGCCCGCCATACGCAGGCGAATGATTTTGTCGAGTGAGCCAGGCGTTCCAATGCTACTACTGTAGGGAGAGAACGCGACAGCACCCGTAGGAGAAGCTTCGCGTGCATCGGGCAACCCTGTGGCGAGCTCGCCTACGCTCGCATCCCAAACATGAATTGTCTTGTCGGCCGAGCCGGATACGATATGGTGGCCATCAGGCGAGAAGGCGACAGAGTACACACGATCTCTGTGCCCTTCAAGTGGCCCTACAGCGAGCTTGCCCGTCGCCGCATCCCATACTCGCACCGTCCTGTCGTCAGAACCTGATGCGATGCGACTTCCGTTAGGGGAAAAGGCAATGGATCGCACCGACGCGTCGTGTCCGCTGAATGGTTCTGCAACCAGCGTGCCCGTGACTACATCCGACACTTGGATTGTCCGGTCATCTGAACCAGAAGCGATGCGTCGTCCATCAGGCGAGAAGGCGACGGAGCGTACACGCCCGCGAATGTGCCTCATAATCGGCCCTTTAATGAGTTCACCCGTCATCGTGTCCCATATCCGAATGGTGCCGTCGTTGTAGCCACTGACGATAAGGCTGCTGTCGGGGGAGAAAGCGATGGACCACACCTTCGAGTTGCCTTCGAAGGGTCGAGCGATCAGTTCACGCGATGTTATTCTGAAGACGCAGATTGTACAGTCTTCCGCTCCCGACGCTACGTAGTAGCCGTTCGGGGAGAACGAAACAGAATACACAGCTCCAGTATGCCCTTCGAACGGCTCGGTGGTCAATTCGCCAGTAACCGCGTCCCACAGGCGAATGGAGTGGTCATATGAGCCAGATGCGATGCGACTGCCGTCGGGTGAGAAGACTATGGAGGTGACTTGGTCTGTGTGGCCTTCGGCCTGCCCAACGACGAGCTCTCCAGTGGTAGAGTCCCATATAGCGACGGACTTGTCTTCGAGAGCGCACGCTATGCGGCTACCGTCTGGGGAGTAGGCGACACAATTGATGGAGGAAGCTACGGGAATGGACATCCTCAAAGCCGGCCAATGCAAGAGCCTTCCCTCGCACACGGAAAGTGTGTTCTTGAAGCAATGCATACTCTCCCATCTCTCGGCAATGATTGATGAAGAAGGCGAGAACGGAAGGGCAGAAAGGTATATGTGCGGGGTGCTTTGTGATATAGGCATGGCAAAATAGCGCAAGAAACTCAAGGAGTCGTCAACCAAGGCTTCAAGGTCGGCTATGTCCTTTGAATAGACCTATATACGACCATGTTCTTTTCAGAGAAAAATGGGCCAAGCCGAAGCGAAGATGCTCACCATTGATTCTTCCTTGTATTTGCGCAGCCAAATCTTAAGGGACGCAAAAGCAGGAATAGCGAGCGGTACTTTTCGAGTGAGACTGAGAACTTCAATCCAAGAAAGAAATTTATCCTCGAGTAGCGTCCGGACGAGCTGGAACATTTCGGGGTCAAAATGAGTGTCTTTGAGATGACCATCCCAGTACTGGCATGCGTATAGCAGATGGGTAGGAACGTAGTGTTGCAAGCGAGTTTCAAGGTCAAAAATATCGCGATTCCGGATGAATGACGTTTCAAGATGACAGATGTTGAACTCAAGCCTGCTGTGCATTATCCTGAGACAGGCGCGAGAGAGCTGACAATGATTCTCGTAAAGGTCCACAGCAAACATGTCATTACGTGCTGGATCGAGAAGGAAGTCTCGGAAGGATGTGTGCAAAGGTGAAATTGGCTTGTTATCGACATGGACATTGATGAGGAGAGAGCCCAGGGGTTTGAGGATGGCACGTACGTTCTCCACGGTTTGGCGACTGCCTTCGTCATAAAGCATTCCTACGAACTCTGCTAAGGTATCTATGGAAAGTGGTTCGTATGACGCTAGAAGCTGTCCTAGAACGGCGGAAAATCTTGCTCTGATGCTGGGATGGACGATTGTGTCGGAAAAAGTCGTCTCCAGGACCCACTGGTATAGTACATCTAGAGATCGCTGAACCCCATGTGGTAAGGCCTCAGTGCTGAAGAGCATGTCAAAGCAGGAACGAGGGTGAAGACCAGGGGGAGGTTCCATGATGAAGGCACATGCAACATACGCCCATTGGAAAAGTGCCCCTGCTGCATGAGCTAATCTCCTGCAATCATCCTCGGAGAAGACATCATGGGTAGAGGAATGTGGGGAAAGTAGAGTTGCGCGGATATATGTCTGAATGTCGGCCTCAGTATCCGCGAGCCGATCGTCGGTCATGCGCAACACGCTGATGAATGATTTGTTCACGAACGCCCTTTCGAAGGCGGTCTCTGGCCTTGATGTTACGAAGAAACGAAAATTATTTGGGAGTTCAGTGGCTGCGAGGGTAAGGACGGAAGAGAGTGCTTTATATTCGGTCTGTCCACCGCACTCATCCAAAGCATCGATGACCACCATAATCGGACCCACAAGACGCAGTTGCCTGAGCGGGTTGACAAGCAAGCGAACGAAGAGAGTTGAACAATTCTTGGTACGTAACTGTTGGGGATCTTCGCGAAGAATCTTGACCAAGGCCTGTTCGAAGGCTGGGTGCAGTTTGGCGAGATTGCGCGCAAGTGTCGTAACAAGAAGGTGAGGTTCGTGGTGAATTGCACGATTGAAGAAGAAGGCTGTCGCAAGTCGACCCATCGACTCGAAGCGCCTGGAAACCTCATGACCAATGGTAGACTTGCCCGTGCCGGCTTGCCCGAACAAAACAAGCAAGCGCGGCAATGCAAGATCATTTGCCCAATCCATAATAGCATCCAAGAAGCGCACACGCGTTCCTGGTTGGCACCCTGGGATCTGCTCACTGTCGTACCATACACCTTGCGCGTAGGGAATTTCTCTATCCAGGATTTCGCGATCATCTAGCACCGAAAACGGAAGCACCATAAGCATATACGGACACTAAAATTCCAACGTCACGTACAGGCAGATTGGAGTTGATCACCGGAACGGCCCATTTCATCAAGTATCTGAAGTACTGTGACCCTTGTTGACACGGCAATACGTTCAATGAAGGCCTGCTTGAGTTCACGAAGCCCGTCGCGATACTTGGTGATGGTCCCGTCCAGGTCATCGCTGGAGTTTATGACCAACCGCCGAACTAAGCCATAATTATTATTTTCGCGCGGAACAGCTGAGAGCTGAGTTCGACATGACGTACAGAAATTCATGTCTTTGGTGTACTGTTGGATAAAGAATCCACATTCGCTGACTTGTTGCAAAATACGCGAAATGATTGCGGCTTGCTGTTCATCTCGACAGCGTGTTTGGAGGTCCTCGGTCTCCCGCAGCGTGAGCATAATCTGCTCAAGGTCGGTCAGAAGACCGCGGAATTTCCCGTCGCGTTCCACTTGCTGTTGGACTGCCTATGAATCACGTGCATTGGACTCATCGAGCTGAATGAGCGGATTACCAAGCATGTGACGAACCTTGGGCATGACGGACAGGATTGACCACGCCATTTTCGCATACGGATGTATCTAAAAAAATGATGGTTCAGCGCCGAGTCGAGGCACCACATACAGAGTATTTTCTCAGTACTTCCACACACCTGAGCAACGCCGTCTAAGATATCCATAACTCCCCTAAGGTTTCCGAGCAACGGGTTCCAGATGCCGTTGCTTTCTGTAATTCTGGAAACTACAGTTGAGGAGGATAGGACAAGGTCGGAGACCGTTGAAACGGCGTCAGTGATACGCGCTAGCTGTGCGTCGTTGACAGGCCGGACTTCTACAGGTGAGTGGGAGCTTGGCGGCGAAGAGAGGTGGAAGGATAAGTGAAGCAGTGGTCGACCCTGCCCTATTGGGCGAATATCTTTGTGATCGACAATGGTCAAGACGCGTTCTACATCGGAATACTCCGTGAGAGTAATCCGTACGATATACCCCAGTAAACTTATACCTTCATTCTCGCCGAGCGTGCAGATATATTCCGGCTCTATTTCACATGCAGCAACGCGTAGGATTGGTTGCATAAACCGGACGGCGACGACAGTTAGGGTGAGAGAGGAGTTGCCGCTTATGGTTCTGGAGAACGGTAAGCAGGAACTGGAAAACGTTACAGAGCGCATACATTGCTCCTAACTTCTGGTTCCACTCGATGGACCCATCCCGGACTTTAGCCTTTGCGGTACGAAGCGGAAGTTCGTTCCCGTAGGCTACTTCGGCGAGAAACGAGCTCTTCAGCCTCCCTCCTATTTGTGGTAGACCAGTGACACCGCAGACTGATAGAAACAAGAGTTTGAGAGGCGGACGCCAATAGAAGTGCCTTTCCTTCTACGCACCGGTAATATGGAGCACGCTGCCCCGGTGAAGCGAGTTTACGTTCCGCCGGACGGTTATCTCGGTGCTGGAGAGTGAAGTGAAAGGTTAATAGGCGGAGCACGGGTAGCGACGATCGACATACGCTTGAGGGGCATCGCACCTTTCTGAACGGTTGTCGGAGCTCATAGCGAGCGTAAGCTTGCACGAACAGTGGGAGAATCGACGATATGCGTACAGAATGACGGCTTAGAAGGGTAGAAAAGGTTGGACGCCTCAGTGGTCTGTGCGTGTGACGTTTTCTCCTCAACAGAAGCGCCGCAAGCGCGGAAAGAGATGCATCATACTTGCGTCGTGCGCCTTGCAAATGCCATTACACGACTCCTCGGATCAAATCTTGAAGTACTTGGCACGCATCATGCCCTACTTCTGGAGCTCTAAGGTAGAAAGCAGTCATGAGAGGCAACTGCGTATCAGATCAAGGATCGAACAAGCTCCTGTAGGTTGGTGTTCGGAACATGAGACCGCCCGCGTCCCCTCAGCCTTGTCCTCAGCGGTGAGGTTTTAGCAGGACGTCCGTGCCTACACAATCAAAGTCATATAAGTAAACTAGGAATAGCGCAGCATATGATAGTATGAATGCAGCGCACCGCAGCCGGCGGATGTAGATGGGAAAGTGAGGTTGAAATTTGACAAGTGACGACACGAGCGACGCGCCGCCGGATGCGACGACTGTTTGAGAGTAGTACAGTACTTGTACTTGTACTACAGTGCTGTACACGTGCTGTCTCTTGGTCGGAGCGCTTCGACAGCTGGCAACTGTGAACAGACTGCGACCCTCCACCCCTGCCGACGACGTCCCCAGACCTGCCTACCTCTGGCCCTACTTCCGCCGCTCCTCTTGGTCATACCATGCCTCTACCCGTCTGTTCCTTTACGCACCTATCTATTTGTTTTCATACGCCTCATCGATCCGCCCATCTAATTCATTTGCCTCATGTCGTTTACCAATTGTCCTGGTCCCCTCTCGTCCGCTCGAGATCACGACCGGCTCCGCGGTGAACTCAGCAATGTCTTTCTTGGGAGCTCATCGGGATAGCTAGTGCGTCACCCCGTGTCTTTTCCGCGACTGCGATTGCTCATGGCACTCAGGACGTCTAGGGGCCTGTTGGCTGTAGAACCTCTGGGATTGTGCATGTACGTTCGTCACACCTTAAATGCGCAAAGGGAATACGACAATGCTTTTCTCATTGTCTCATATGTCAACGGAAGAAATTAGGAACTGGAGTCCTCGTCGACGAGCACTATACAGATGTTTCGCCCACAGTTGGCGCCGCCTTACTGGTCGCCGCGCGCACGAAACCGTCAATTGTGAAAGCGCATATGTCTGGTTACGCTTCCTGTGACTCTTAAACTCGGACCGACATTGCCTTACACTATTCCCTGCCAGCTTAAAGGGTGCACTACGGCCTGTTGAGTGGCTTCCATCCAAATTCATATCCTGGTACATTCGCTTTCGTCTAAACACTAGCCGGAGCACCATCCACGACCTCCTCTGTCTCCTCCTCTGTCTCCTCCTTTGTCTCTAACGTTGCGGCATGGCTGAACGTACCTCGTGGCTTTGAAGAAAATAAATCGTTTAAGGAGTCTCAAAACTTTCTCGCGAGTTGGGCCAATGACGCTCTCTCACCTCGTGGGATATAGAGCGAGGAGGATTTCGGTTTGGTGGTATACTGATGCGCACTGACTGGTCGGCCTATGACTGGGTATGGTGGAAGGGTACAGTCGCGCTGCTGCCAGAGCGGTCATTGTCCTTTAACCGTCCAGGGTTGATTGTGTTACACGGATCGTCAGTGTATTATTCATGATCGCAGCATATGTGCTGAAGATTGCTATAAACATGGACACCACGGGCGCTCAGTGCCCTCGTGCATAGAGCAAAAACATTATACTCCCTTTATGATTCTGCATCTTCCGCCTCTCTAGAGATATGTACCCATACCCTTTGAAGCACCTGCCACGAAAACATAGGAAATAGAATAATGACCGAGGCTGAAAGCAGATACGTCGCAAAAAAAGACATGCCGACGATCATGGGCATGCTAGGATCGAGCCAGATGTTTAAAACGCTACCGTGGTAAGCGTCGTTAGTGACGTGCGCGTAGACCTCATATCCTTCTACTCTCGGCAAAGCCGCATTTATGAATCGAGGTCAATGCCCTGAGAGCGCTGTGAGAGAGGATGGCCTTGTTTATCAGGTGTAAAGTGTCTAAAATTTGAGCGGTCTTATGCGGCGGAAGCTGAAGCTCTCGATTTCGCTAGCTTGGGAAAGATTACATTATTTAATATCACAAAGAAAGGCTCGAGACAATCCCGGTAGGCTGAACGGCAGCCGTCAGAAACCTCGTTCGTGATGAGGTATGCGCTCCCATCCGTCTTGCTCTTCGAAATCCTATATGCTCCCAATCACGCATTTCGTGCGCCGACACACAGCCGTTGACGATGCACTTCTGCTGCAGAATGATCTCGAGGTAGATCTTGCGGTATACAAACGATTCGAGAACGCACAAAGAAGCCGCCAAAGGACGGAGGACGGAAGGCAAGCGAGGACAGGCATTCCCGTGACGAAGGACTGAGCGCGTAAGAAAGCCACTCATAATCCCATGAGAGGTCCCCGTCTTTGCTATCGGTATGCCGCGCTGGTGTGCATTGCGCCAAACAAACGAATCCCCAACGCCAAGGGTTACGGGAATGCGGGCGCGTGGCGTCGAGGCGCTGCGTGATGGGAGTGGAATATCTGTGAGGAACGGGGAACGACGAGCAGCATAGCGGCCGGCCCGAAGTGCTGGAAAGAGAGGGCACATGGTGGCTTGCGCCTGTGCCGTTGAGAGCGTTCGGCGCCGATGCAGATACTTTAGATGCGTCTGTTTCAGCGTCAAAGTGGAAGGAACCTGGATGCCAACAGGATAGGTACCTATGCTGACGGCGGCCTTCGCTCCACACTGGCCAGACCAATCCTTAGAGCAAAACAATACCGCAAGCACGCCAAGATATTCGCCTGTACCACTGCTGGATATTGGGCTTGCGGATCACCCGTCCTCCTTGCAGCAAGCGGCTATGGCGGCGTGTATCTATTACGGGCGGGACGTTCGAGACGCGGCATAGCGTATCATAACTAAGTCAAGGCAGGGAAATGGCCTGCTCCATCGCCAGCTAACTGTTGTCAGGAGTGGGAGGGTGAAGGCGGTTAACTGTGAGGATATATGATCCAATCCAGGGGACAAACTCCTCTCCAAGCGACGTCCGTCATGAGCAACAGAGAGTGCACTTCGGCGGCGGTATCTCTCACAAGAGCACCGCATGCAGGGCTCTGGATGGACGTGGGAAGACGGAAGCGAAGCTATCATAATGACCTTGAAGTGGCGACGGAATGACGAGGGACAAGCCGGACGTGGTCGCGCGGAGAGTAAGGGTATGCGTGGTGGCACGGGTCGGAGACGTGCTTGCTGTTCGCGTTCAGGACTCTCTTGAATAAGCGCCTACCTTACAGCGCATCTGCTGAAGCTCACGGCTTCAACGGTCTGGGTTGGGTGCTTTCGGAAACACTACAGCAGGACGATTGTCATCGAGGTCTAGCCCCAAATATTCAATCCGCTGGAGCTAATTTCTAGCCTGTGGCTAGAGCGACGTATTAGTTTGACTTGCTTGGCGTCGTGCGCCCGAACTCGTATATTGTATCACCTTTCCCCGTACCGATAAGCAAGCGCCCGCACGGCAATGTAAGACCAACACATGAACCGAGATAGTCATTCTATTCATCATTGATATCTTAGTAGATCGGTCAAGTGAATCGCCCTGACAATTCGTCGGCAATATAAAACCTTTTACGATGCGCCTAAATGTCGGAAGCAGAGAGCTATCTACCAAGCGATCCTCGAACGGCTCCTGCCCCGCATGTCGTCCGGACGGCTGTGTGACAAGAGTGCGAATGGCGGGAGTACTAGTCGCAAGCGGGTTCATATGGGATGCGCATTGGATCGCACAGGATGGGGTGGCGATGCGCTCTAGGCTTTCTCTCGATGACGGACGGGCATAGAACTTCGTGTTGCTTCCGCTACTCGGACGCGTTCGCTCGGACAGCTCTCCACCCTGCCCGCCATGGTCAAGAAATGCAAAAGTCTCGCGTCGGCGCGAGCATATTCAAAACGTGTCCTCGCGCGCTCACGCCATCCACTGTTCCGAAGCTGTCGTGACGGAAGCATGGACCGCACCGCGTCCGAAGAACGTGCGGCGCCGCCACAAGCGTATCGTGCAAGTGTCCCGAGCTTGGCGTCCATACCATACCCCTGCTTGGCCCTGTTGAGTAAAGCGAGCAGGCTCTCTTGAGCTCGTGGGTGCGTGCGCGATCAGTGACGCGTGACGAGTGTAGACGTCCGGGCTTGTGATACAGGATCGGAGGTGGTGCGGATGTCCGAACGAGCTTGTTTGGGCCGTGCGAGCGGGGACGCTGCTGGATTGCGAGGCTGTGCACGTCTTTGGACGGCGAACGTGCGCACAAGGCGAGGTACGGCGGCGAGGATGAGAGGGGTTGGGTCCAGGGTGACGGCCAAGAGGAGGAGCGAAACATAAGGAGAGAAAACTAATACAACAGTTGTTCTCCATGAAGTCAATACAGGAGCGGTGCTCTTATACAGTACACGCGCGCGGCGCGGGATGGAGTCAGGCACAAATGGCGCGCGGCGGACAGTGACGACGCGACGATGACGGACGCGGCATGTGCCGTCGTCGCCGAGCAAATGACTGACCACCCGGTGACCCCTGCGCCTGTTGTCCACCCCCGCCATCTGCGCTCTCCCATTGCCCATCGCACACCAACGACGGCAGCGGCGTATAATCCAAACGCCCCGCGCGCCCTTCCGAATTAGCACACACCACCGCCTCGCCTCGCGCCGCCCGCGTTTCCGTCTCCGAGAAGCTTGACCCACTTGCACGCACGCACGCATACACACACACGCACGACAGCACGCTCTGACGCGATGAACATGATGGGGATCCTCAAGGGCCGGCCACGCGCCGCGTCAGACGATAAGGTCCCGGACGGCGCAAACCCTGATGACACCGATATCCTGTCCGTCCTTCTCCTTCTCCGCACCTCACCCCACACACCCCCCACTTTTCCTGCCCGTTCCTGCGTCCGACGGCCGTGATGACTCAACTCGCTTGTGCGCAATACAGGGACGAGGACGAGGGCTCGATTATCCTGTCGCTCATCTCGCAGCTCCGGTGCGTAGGCCCGCTCCCTGCAATATGCGCGGATGGCGGACACTGACGCGCGCGCGAAGGGTCGGGATGGACCTGAGCAAGGTCACGTTCCCGACGTTCGTGCTCGAGCCGCGGAGCATGCTCGAGCGCATCACAGACTTTATGGCTCATCCGGACTTACTCTTCGGGTGCGCGCCGCCTGCCCGTGCCCACCGCCCTGCGCGCTCACCCTGCGCCTCTTCTCCCCCTCTCGCGCTGCAGGGCCGAGCAATGCGACGACCCCGAAGAGCGTTTTATCCGGGTGTTGCAGTACTACCTTGCCGGCTGGCACATCAAGCCGCGCGGCGTCAAGAAGCCGTATAACCCCGTCCTCGGCGAGTTCTTCCGCTGCCGGTATGACTACGCCAACGGGACGCAGGGCTTCTACATCGCCGAGCAAGGTGCACCGTCTGCCCTTCCTCCCGCATCGAACGCTGACGCGCCCGCAGTCTCGCACCACCCGCCCATCTCGGCCTTCTTCTACGTCTCGCCGGCGAACAAGGTCGCCATTGTCGGCAACCTCCGACCGAAGTCCAGGTTCCTCGGGAACTCCGTTCAGACCGTCATGGACGGCGACAACCGGGTGCAGCTGCTCGGGAGACCCGAGGACGGCGGTGCGTGCGCGTCTAATTTTTTTTTTTTTTTCCCTCCTGTTGCGGCGCGTAGGCCGCGTTGCCTCGGTAGTGCATGCATGCATGCATCAGTCGCACCGCCCCCTTACGGATCTGACACGCGCGCGGGACCTCGATGAGCGCCGTCGCTGACGCAGACGGCAGAGTACGTGATCACGATGCCAAACATGTTCGCGCGGGGGATTCTGTTCGGGAAGATGGTGCTCGAGCTCGGGGACGCGTGCAGCGCGCACTGCGGCGCGCACGACGTGCATGCGGACATCGAGTTCAAGACGAAGGGCTTCTTTTCGGGCGCGTATAATGCCATTGCGGGGAGGGCGAGGAGGGGGACGGCGGAGCTTGGGGAGATCAGCGGGAAGTGGAGCGAGGTGATGGAGTTTAGGAGCGCGAAGGTGCGTGTGCGGGCGAGGTGCGGCTGGGCGCGGTGCTGATGAGCGGATAGACGGGGCAGACGCGGGTGCTGTTCGACGTGCAGAAGGACGGGTCGAAGATGGCGCCGAAGTGGGTCGCACCAGAGGACGAGCAGGAGCAGTACGAGTCGCGGCGGTGCGTCGCTCCCCCTGCCTCCCGCTTTTCTTTCTCCCGCGCTGATGGATGACACACGCGACGCAGACTATGGAAGGACCTGACGAAGGCGATCCTCGCGAAAGACATGGAGGCGGCGACGGCGGCGAAGACGGCGGTCGAGAACGCGCAGCGCGAGCAGCGCGGGGCGCGCGAGCTGAGCGGCGAGGCGTTCGCGCCGCGTTTCTTCGCGCCGCGCGACGGGCGGTGGGAGCCGACGCTCGCGAGGTGCGTCTGTGCTGCGTCTTGCATTTTGGGGCGTGCTGAGTGCTTTGATCACGGCAGGCTGCCCGAGGACGCGGAGAAGGCGGTGGGGGCGGTGCAGGAGTGGATATGGGGGCGCGATGCGAGATCGTAGGCGTCGGCGCGGGCGGGGTCCGTATAGACTGGAGGAAGGGGGGCGGGAAAGGATACACCAGTTGTGCACTGCATACAATCGAATGGCGGTCGTAGATTGGCATATCCCAGATGTAATACAAGGGTCTTGCTTCGGCAGTTGTGAAGCTGAGGGCCAGACGTGACGAGCTTTGCTAGTAGAACGCCGGAGGAAGGCCGTGGGAGGACAGGAGCACGTGGCCGGCTGATGGACCCGAGACGGCGCGACGAGACCCGACGAGATCCCGACCAAAGTCGAGGACGTCGTCGCCGCCGTCGCCGTTGCCGTCGTTGCCGCCGTTGCCGCCGTTGCCGCCGTTGCCGCCGTTGCCGCCGTCGTCGTCGCCGTCGACGCCGCCGCTCTCGTCGTCAACGCGCCGCAAGTCGAGCGCCTGCCCCGACGCACACGCGCGCGCGCCTGCCACGTCGTCCACCCCATGGCGCTCCCGCCCCCTCCGCCGCACCACCGCCAGCTCTCGCGCCTCGCGATCGCGCCGGGCCAGCCAGGCGGCCCTCCGCCGATGTTCAGCCCCGCGCTCCCGACGGCCTTCCACCCACACTTCGCCACGCCCATCCAGCCCTTCTTCCCGCCCGTGCCCCCCGGCGCGCCCCTCCGCCCGCTCGGCCCCGCACATAGACCGCACCCCAGCCTCGCAGCGCCACCCATGACGCCGCTCGCGGCGATGTTCGCACAGCCTCCGCCGCCGCCGCCGCCGCCGGGACACCCGCTTGCACAGGCGCATGCGAGGCAGAGGAGGCAGCCGAGCATCTCTGTCGGCGGGCCGCCCAAGGCGCAGCTCGGCGGCGCAGGGAAGAACTACCGTCCGCCGTCGCCTGTTCAACAGCAGCCGCCGCAGCCGAAGGGGAAGAGGACCGCCGTTGCGCTGCCGCGGGAGACGGTGCACGGCGAAGAGAGGGCGCCGTTCGCGAGGACGCCGTTGAGGGCCGACGAGGTGCCGCGCGTGCGAGCGCCGGAGCCCGTGCTGCCGGCGTCGGGCGAGATATACCCGCAGGACTTCTGGAGGAGGCAGATCCCCGACACCGTCGACGTCTTCTTGCCCGGACGCGTGCGTGCTTCCTTCGCCTCTCCTGTCCCGTTCGTTTCCCCTCTTTCTCCTCTTCCTCGTCGCCTGGAAGTGTGGGTGCTGACTGCGTGCTGAAATAGGCCGCGTGGGAACCGCTCAAGCACAAGCTCATCGAGGACCGTCTCGCCCGTCTCGGCGTCGCGCAGCCCCCGCAACCCGAGCGCGGTATGGGCTCCTACAGCGACGTCCCGCACATCCACGCGCCGCACGCGCGCGCCGCCTCGGTGCGTGCCTACTCCACACTTCCCTGCCCCCGTCCCTCCGTGAACGCAGCGCTCTCCAGATCTCGTCGCCCGCGGACCCGGCGCTGCTCATGTTCAAACTCAACAAGCTCCGCGCGTCGCAGGAGTCCTCCGCCGCGACGTCCCCCGAGCCTTCGCCCGCGCGCCACGCCCACAGCCTGTCTCTCGCGCCCTTCGCCCCTTACAACCCCGCCTTCAACCCCCTCAGCTCCGCGTACCCGCTCGCCGGCGCATTCAGCCCGTTCGGACAGGCATTCGACAGGTGCACCTCGATGCCGTCCTTGTATCCTCTTTTCCGCGCTGACGCGGGCGTGTTGTAACAGAGAGCGCGAGCGCGATGCGAGCGCAATGTCGGACCCCGGCGCACCGACGGACCAGAGCCTCGCGCCGCCGCCTCTGCCACAGCGCGCGGACAGCCGACCGGACTTCATACGTGGGTTCGGGCTCGATGCGGTCGGGGAGGAAGAGGCAGAGGAGGACGAGGGCGATGCGGGCTTTGGGTTCGGGTTCGGAGAGGCGCATGTGCGGGCCCTCGAGGTCGGGCGCGAGGGAGGCGAGGAAGCGGAGGAGGGTACGGAGGCGGGCGAGGAGAGCGATATGGAGCTGGTTGAGGATGCGGAGAGCGGGACGATTCCCGCGCGCAGTCGTGCGCACTCGCGGCACGTCTCGCGTTTGTCTGCTGCGCTCAGTCTGCTGTCCGTCGGCGGGACGGGCCAGGGCGGTCCGCTGGACGAGCACGCGCGCGAGCGAGACGTCGATGCGGATGTGTTCGGCGAGCTGCCGAGGCTGGGCGAGCTGCGGGGTGGAAGGGAAGAGGACGGCGATGCGGATGCCGTTGGCGAGTGGACGGGGTCGGAGGACCTGAGGGAGGGCGCGGAGAGCGAGGACGACGAGGTGCGTTTGGTCTGCTCAGGCGTGCGGCGCGCGGCGCTGATCGTGCGCCTTGCTCGCTTCGCTCCGTCTTCTCGATCCGATCCCTGCTCTGCCCCATCCGACCGGTCGATCTGCACGTTCTCATGACGCTCGCCTATCGCGATGCACGCCTCCTGCGCCTCGTGCCGCCCACGCGCCGGAAAACCCCTCCCGCCCCAGCAGGGCTCGATAGGCGAATGGTCGAACCCGTCCGACGAAGAGCGTGCACGCCAGGCGCGCGCAGCCAGGCGCCGCATGCACGCCCCGCGCCGCCTGCCCGACTTCCCACAGCCGCCGACGGGTTTCTCGCCCGTCAAGCCTACGCACGGACGCGGAGAGGGCAGTCTCGGACAGGGAAGCTTCGGCCAGGGCAGTCTCGGACAGGGCAGTCTAGGACAGGGCAGTCTCGGACAAGGTAGCTTCGGCCAGGGCAGCTTCGGGCACGCCGCGCACCGGAGCGGCGAGTTTGCGCGCGCGCATCAGCGCGACGGGCAGGGCAGCTTCGAGCGCGGGCGGGCGGACGGAGAGGAGGACGATCTGGTGTCGAACCCGAGCGAGGAGAACCACGAGATGCGGCATCGGCCGCTGACGAGCTCGAGTGGTGCGTGCTTTTCGCTCTTTCGTGCCCTTGCGCTTCGGCTGTCAGGGCGGGGCCGCCATTCTGCCTGCAGGCGCCGGCCTGTGTGCGCGCGGCGCAGGCGTGGCTTGCCTTCCACCGTCCTGCTGTCCGTCGGCCTCGCTTTCTTCGCTTTTCCTTTCATCATCATCATCATCATCATCTGCCTACATCATCCGTCCACCATCCCCCCGCGCATACACCCATCTCCATCCCAAAAATCTTGTGTGCATACGCTCTTCCCCCAACCATGTCGCTGCTGTTCTACGCAGCCCCGCGATCGCACCCCTGGCAGTCGTCCGACCCCCTGCCTCAAAACACGTACTCACGCGTACCCTTTGCAGCCCAGTTCTCCCTGCACGATCCCGCGCTCGCGCACTCCCGCGGCGCCTCCGGCCAGTTTGCCTACCCCGCGCCGTTCCCCGGCCCACTCAGCGTACCCAACTTTAGCACGCATACGCACCCCGCCCCGCCGTCCGTTCCGCAGCCACAGGGCCTCAACCCCGCTGCGCCGAGCTTCACGTTCAACGCCCAGCGCCGCTCGCCGAACGGTATCGGCACCATCGCCGCTAACAACACCCTCCCGCCACTCGCAACGCCACTCGCGCTCAACCCCTTCGCAAAACCATTCGTCTTCGGCGCTTCGAAACCCGTGGGCGCGTTCGCGCCCGGCTCGTTCGGCCCGCCGAGCGCGCCGCCGTCCGCGCTGAACTCCGGCGCGAACACGCCCGGACACGCCCCCGCCGCGCCGTCGCCAGGAGGCGCGAGCCACGCGCGCGCGCCGTCGCCAGGAGGCGCGGGCCACGCGCGCGCGTCGTCGTTCGGGAAACCGCTCAACGCCGCCGCGGCGGAGTTCAAGCCCGGCTCGTTCACGTTTCGTCTGCCCGCGGTCGCGCCGGCGTTCCCGCAGCCGCCAGTCAACACGCTCGGCGCGGTCGCTGGCCCGATGTCGGCGCGGCCGCTGCCGTCGCCGCCCGTGAAGGTGCAGGGTGTTCAATATCAGAACGGCGCGGTTGTGCCGCAGACGATCGGCCGGGCGACGCAGGGTAGAGAGAAGCGGCAAAAGACGCTGTCGGATGCGGGCGAGGGCGAGGATGGGGATGAGGACGACGAGGACGACGAGAGCCCCGGGCGCGAGGCGATGACGTCGTTTAGGTTCCCGCTTGAGAGTCCCGCGCGCTCGCGGACGACGGCGCCGGCGAGCCCGGAGACGAGGAGGGAGAGTGCGCCGACGAGCCCGAGTGCGCTGGTTGACGGGCTTGGCAGTCCGATTGTGCCGATGAGGCCGTTTGCGGTGTCTACGCAGGGGTCGTTCGGACCCGCAACGGCGGGATCGTTTGGGCCGCTCAAGGAGCCGACGCTCGCGCTCGGCGACGGCGCGGATAGTGCAGAGGAGGAGGGAGAAGAGGCCAAGCCGGTGCACGAGCTGCCGGTCCCGCCAACGATGAAGGCGCGCCGGGCGCCGATCCCGCTCGACTTCAAGCACCCCGTCTCGACGAACACCGTGCCCGCCGGCCTCTTCAAGGCGCTCGGCGGGGTCGGCACGAGCGCGGACGACGAGCGCACGCGGAGGAGCGTGCGCTCGCGGCTTGGGAGCCGCGACTTCGACGTCATCACGCGCTCTCGGTCCGACTCGCTCGACGACGTCCACGTACCCGCGATCTCACACAAGGTTTCTCGCGGGCGACTCGTCACGGATCCGGCGCGGTACGATCAGCTCGGTGCGGCGCCGCGGCAGCACCATCGCCGCTCGTCGTTGCCTGCGGTGAGCACGTCGACGTTGTCGACGACGGGGGGGGGGGGGGAGCCGCTGAGCTCGATTGCGGCGCGGCTCGAGCGGCAGCAGTTCGAGGACAGGCTCGAGGCGCTGCTCGACGAGAAGCTGGACGCGATGCGCGCGGAGGTGCTCGGACGCACGGCGGATCCGGCGCTCGAGGCGAAGATCGCGGAGGTCGTGGATCTGTTCAAGATGCAGCTGCAGGAGAGCGCGGCGAAGGGCTTCGACGACTCCTCTGCGATGGACGCGCGCGGAGAGCTCGACTTTGAGCTCGTCAAGGACGTCGTCGAGCGGACGAATGCGCAGACGCGCGCGGAGCTCCGCAGGGACTTTGAGGAGATCGTGCGGACGGTCGAGGGCAGGACTGCGCCCGGCACGACGGACCCGCTCGCGCTCGAAGAACTTCACCAGCGCACGGTCCAGGCTGTCCATGGTGCCGTCGGGCAGCTTGCAGCCCGCCTCGATACCGCGGGCAGTCTGCTCGCGCACAGTCACAATCACAGCCGCGCGCCGAGCGTCGACCGGCGGGCGATGGTCCAGGAACTCTTGCACGCGCTCGCACCGCACTTGGAGACGCTGCGCGCGGAGCCAGACTACGATGCGCTTGCGGACCGGCTGTCGCAAGCGGTGAAACCGAACATATTGCAGCTGATCGACCTCGCGTCCGACAAGCGCGAAACGGCGGGCCTCATCGTCGAGCGCCTCGCGCCACTCCTCCCGCAGGCGCCCGACTTCCCCGAACCCGCCGCGCTCACGGCGCAGGTTGCGGCGGAGGTCCGCCGTATCGTCGCTCCGCTCGATGCACACGAGATCAAGGAGCAAGTGTCGGATCTCGTCGTCGAGCGCCTCGATTCGCGCCTCGCCGTGCGCGACCGTTTGCTGGAAGGTCTCCCCGCGAAGCTCGCTGATGGCGTTGGCGCGCTGCTTGCGCCCGTCGGGACGCTCGCGGAGAATATCGCGCTGCTCACGCGCAGCCACGATGAACTCGTCGAGCAGAACAAGGCGCTCGGTGCTGCGCACGATGATGTCAAGAGTCTGCTCGCGGAGATCCCTCGGCAACAGCAGCAGGTCCCGGGCGTGGGCATGGATGTGGCGGCGCTCGCGCGCGTCGAGGAGGCCATCGTCGCACTCACAGCGGGGCAGAAGGTGCTCGAGAGCAAGGTCGGCGAGCAGCGCGATGTGCTCGCAACGCTCCCGGACGCCAGCGTGGCGGTCGCGGGCGCACAGCGGACACTTTCGGCGCTGCTGGCGAAGACGGCGACGAAGGAGGACGTCGAAGAAGCACGGCGGTTGACGAACGCGAACGCCGAGCTGCAGGCGCAACTTGCAAAAGCGCGGGCGGCGCACGGCGCCGCGCGCGCAGAGAAGGACATGCTAGCGGAGCGCGTGGCCACGGCGGACGCAGAACGCGAGCGGCTGCGGGTGCAAGTTGAGGAGCTGCAGGCCGGCATGATCATGCGCGCGACGGAAGCGGCGACGACAGAGGCGAGGAATCAAGCACTCGAGGAGGCTCTCGCGCAGAGCCTCGCGCGGCTCAAGACGTCGGACGTCACGACGCAAATGCAGCAGGAGCGGATAGCGGAGCTCGAGAAGCAGAACGCACGGCTGCTTGCGGACAGCCAGGTGCTGAAGAGCATGGTACGTGCCGATTTGCTCCAGCGCGTGCTCGCGGGACTGACGGACTTCATAGACACAGACGCTCGAAATCCAGGTGAGCCTGGCGGCTCGGGACGAAGAGAGTGCGGCCGAAGCACTCCAAACACTCCGGCGGGACCACGATGCGCTGCTGTCGCAGCAGACCCACTGGGAGAATCTCCAGCGTGCGACGGAGCGGCTCGAGAGCTTGTCCGTGCAGCTATCCACCGGCAACGAAGTCGAGCTCGACGAACTGCGGCGCGCGCGCGACCGCGGCAAGGCCCTGGAGGGCGAGTACGCGGCGCTGCAGCGGCGGTTCAAAGAGCAGGAGAACAAGGCAACAAGCGCAGATCGCGCGGCAGCGCAGGCGCGCAACAGCCTGACGCAGGCGCAGCAGCGCGCGGCAGAGTGGGAAAAACGTGCGTGCCTGGCCGAGGCCGAGGCTGAGGAGGCGCGCGTAACGGCAGAGGAGTCGGAGGCGCGCACGGCGGTGCTTGAGGCGGACCAGTCGCTCGCGAAGATGCAGCTTGCTGAAAAGGACGCACAGGAGCGGCTCGCGCAAGTGCGTTACGCATGCTCCTTTTCGCGCTCGCCATTGTGTTGATTTCTTCCACAGGGCCGCGAATCAAAACTCCGCGACCAAGTCGCGTCGCTCGAAGCCGACGTCCAGCGCCTGCAGGGCGAGATCGCACGCGTGCAGGCGGACGCAGAGAGCGAGCGCGTGCGCAAGGCTGCAGCCGCGCATCCTCCGCCGCGCCCCGACTCGCGCGCAAGCACCGTGCTCATAAGCCGGTCTGCAACACCGACGCTGCCGCAGCGCACGAATACGCCGCCGACGTCGTCCATCTGGGACTCGATGCACGCGCCCAAGGGTATCGACGCCCGTAAGCGCTACATGACCGCCGCTGGGCTTGGCAACGGGATCCCCAAATCCGCGCCGCGGCCCGGCGGGTACTACAGTCGGCCGGCGATCCCGTCGCCAACGCCGAGCGTTGTATCGGTTACACCAACACAAGGTGCGGACGGCTGGTGGGAGTAGACGGGGAGGAAGGAAGGTAGGATTGGATTGAATATAGTGGACGCACGCATAGATGGCGTGTGCAGATCGGATGGTGGTGTTTCGCCTCTTTCTCAGTGCTCAGGCATTTGCCCGTATTTTACAACCTGCTCGTCAACATTACACACACTCGTCTATGGAATCCCTCCCGCATCGTACATGTCTCGATCTCTCCCTCAAGTCTCCTGCACTGGTCACTCGGATGCGTTATCTCTTCTCGGTTTCGGTTTCTGCCTTGAATTGTCCCGTCTTTCCGTTTCATTATGGCGTCTGCTCTTCGCGGGCACGCAAGTGTATATATTGGCTTGCTATACCCATTTCAACTCTTCAATCCCGATGCGCGGCCGATATTGCTCAATAGATTGTCTAAGTTGGTCGTCTCGTGTTGAGCAAGAAATTGTCCCGCGTAATGCAAACTCTGGCTCCTTGCCTTCTCCCCGTCTTCCTGCCCGATGGCAATCCGGTCGTATCCAGCCCTGGCAATTCCGACAGCACCAGTCATGTGTGGAATACGGCAGCAGGCGAGCTTACTATGACAGACCCTTTGCGAGGACGAACCCAAGTACGTCTGGTCGTATTCTCTCCTGATGGCAGTTGCGTCCTATTGCTCTCGTTTGACAGTCCGAGTGTGGGATGCGAGCTAGTTCGAGTCGGTGACGCCCCCGCTGAGTTGCCCACTCTGGCAAGTGCGTGTACTGGTACACTGATCTACTCATAACTATTCGCGAACTCACCCTGATGTACTAGTACAGTGACAACAGCATTCCCCAAACTCTGGCTGAACAAAGCGCCCTTTCGAGCGCAGCGACTGAGCCGAGGGGTTCATTCCTCCATGCTTACCGACTATGGTTGGATCGTTTCGAAGAACGGTGATCTGCTTTTCTTAGTCATTAACGCTCATAAGCTCGGTCTATCGTCCTAGCACAGTATGGTTCACTGGGGTGAAGAAACCCCGCGCGGCGGGGTTAAACGTCCTGCGTCTCGACAGGTAAATGCGATTTTCATTTAATCACGTCGTAAACTCTCTATCCCCCTCGGAAGGGGCGATCCTGGGTGTGTCGATTAGAGGGAGTTTAATCGTGATTCCCATTTAATCGTCTCTTTAATTCTCTATCCCCTCGGAAGGGGCGATCCTGGGAGTTCCGATTAGTGTAGTTTAAATGTCATATGGGTGTACATTAGCACTGCGATTAATTGCATTTAAGCCGTCCCAGACAGGCTGTTCTCGTGCACCCTGTCCAGACGGCGGTTAAATGGCCGCCGTTTAGCCCAGCTTAAACGGGTGTACGCTCCGAGACATCTGTTCTCTTGGTTAGCCCTGCCGCAATAATCCCGATTAAACGCACCAAGAGTGAGTCTGGCATCGTTCTCCTCCTTCCTCCACTCCCCAACGCGCGCAACCAGCGCCGTCACATCATAATGGTTAGCTATCCTCTCTCCGAGCGTTTCTCCCTCTCCTACTTTGAATCCCTCGTCTTCGAACCTGCGCACACAGTCCTCCGCCATCTTTCTCCACATACCTGCCTTCCGCATCGCATATGCGGCATGGCCTGGTTTTCCCTCCGATTCCTGCGCGACCGTGGACCAAATAACGTCTAATTTGTGGAACGTCTCCACCGTCCTCAAAAAATCGGCCTGAAGACGTTCGAACTGCTCCTGCCAGCGCTGCATGGATG